>OX638131.1:8999958-9244958 GCA_951804985.1 Dryomyza anilis | reverse complement strand
TCATGCTGATCAAGAATACATGTACTTTTCATACCGGATATGCTTTCTTCTGGGTATTACAAACGGCATACCAAACTGAATAGTGATCAAAAAATGGAATATTAATTTTTTTTTTATATTTTTCCCAATATTTTATATTACAAGTTTTTTTATTAATAACTAAAATAATTCATCTGTATTTTTAATTAGTTACAAAAATATTAAAATTATTTAATCTTTTTTTTTCAATAACTTATATTAAATGTTTTTTAATAATTAAAATATTTCTTCTATTTTTTTAAGTAAATTACAATGTCATATTTTGCTACTTATTCAATTTTCACATCAGATCCTCAAAGCGACACCTTTTTTATTCGTTAGAATTGCCACAAATATTCTCAGTCTTTGACACATTTCATCATCATGTTACTTGGCACCTGGACAAGCATGACCTCAATTTGCGTCTCCCCAAAGATATGACGATGACAACGGAGACGGCGACATTGTGAAAGCTGTTTTTTGTCCAGTTCTTGGAAGCTACAATTTACTTTTTCTTTTACCTGAACTGTCTTTACCTAACACCCATTCTTAAAAATACCAACAACATTTTCCACCCATACCTTAACCTCAACTAATGCCTTCAATCTTGACTATAACTTTATTTGGCTAGTCTTGCCTTGGCAACCTTTAGCTAAACTTTTAACATCGTCTACTGAGCTGCCACTTTTAGCTGTCCCATTACCTCACCAGGTCCCTATATCTTTTCCTACTCTATAATATCCTAAACCTGTGCAATCTCCCTTTAGTTGCTGCGTTTTGTCCAAACGTTGCTCTCGCACTCGCAAATATTTTATTATATTTGGCAAACTAACAAATGACATTATGTCTGCCACAAACGAACCAACGAAGGACATCGTCGTGCTGCCGTCAACATCCTGTTTTTACCTTGAAGAAAGCCAGCCCAAGTAACCGCAACGTTTAGATTTCTCCACGGCATACGAAACAGCAGCAGCAAGACCACCAAAAACGAACAAGTTACAAATTTTGTGTAAATAATACTGTGTTGCTGGTAGCAAGTAGCAGTCAGTGTCCCAGTGAGAGAAAACAAAAAAACACAAAAGAAAATAGAATAAAATAAAATAAAATAAACGTCCTTGCCATTAACATCATCATGAAGATCATAATCAGTAGTTTTGCAAAGGCATCCGAATTGTCGACATCATCCTCATCAGCATTATCCACATCATCTGCATCACTAGTTTCTTTATACTCCATATTACTTATTCTTAAAACATAATAATCCTGATGCCGAATATTTCAGCAAAGTCTTTATCATCAGCATATTTTAGATTCTTTTGGCATTATTATCAGCACACTTTACGTGATTTCTGAAACATCACTGAAGTGATTTTAAACAGCAGCAGCAATATTTTTTTTTCTTTTACTCAGTGATAATATCTGAAACAGCAGTGATATAAATAAACTTTTCCATCATCATCATTGATTTAATTTAGTAAATTTGCACATCATCACTGACTTTATATTTTGAATGATAATACTTTAGATTGCCACTGTTGTTACGTGACGGGTTCTCCAGCATCAGCAATGATATTATCATCAGTGGTATAATTTTATGCATTAGTGAAATTATTTTAATAATTGAAATTATTATATTTAATTTTTAATATCATTGTTAAATTGCTAAATTTTTAATATTAAATCCTTCATCAGCAGTAAAACATATTATCAGCTGTGATAATTCTAAATATTTTCTAATAATTTAAATAATGTTGTTGTTAGAGTGATACAATATTCAATATCAATCAGATATTAATATAACTCATAACACAGTGATACATTTAATCATTGACATATTGTGATCAGCAGTGGAATATTCTATTTATCACCAGTTCTACATACATTTTTTGATATTTTGTGAAATTATATTCAACACTAATAAAATATTTATTAACTTTTCCGTCATCACTAAAATACTATTAGAAATTTGCACTTAACCATCATCATCACTGACTTCATCTTTGTTTTGATTATAATTAATGTTGCCAGTTTACGTTGTCCAACATCACAGTATTTATGTGCCTGCTTCTCTGGCAACACCTGTGATATAATTATCGACATCATCGAATAAATTTAATCATCAGTGAAATTATTTTAATCACACAATTCATCACTGAATTAGTTGTGATATAATTTTGATCAACAATAATACAATATTATCATCGATGGTCGTTCTAAATATCATCTAACAGTTATTATCATATTGACAGTGATAAAATTTTGAACAACAATGTATAATATGATTATTATAATTAGTAATATATTACTATTAACAATGTATCATTGAAAAAAATATTATATAAAATATTTTGTATCAATGATACATTGATTGTTCTCTGCCGTGATGTTCAGCAATAACGTATTTATCATTAAAAAAAATGTATAATCAATAGTAATGCAGCAAGTACAAGTAAGAGCATCAACATTTTTCATCATCAGTGACATATTGTGCATCATGTGATATCATTTCATATAATACTATTTTAATGATTAGTGTTATAATGTTCACCACCCATGACGTAATGTTATCAGTGGTATAATTTTAATATATTATTTAAATATCACAATATGAATTTTTTGTAATATATTTTATAACATAAATTATATGTTTTTTTTTATTACTGACATTTTATTAAAAGCTGTGATATATTTTATTAATAATAGTAATAAAATTCATATCTTTAATAATATAGTTTTTATCTTTAATGTAATATTTTCTTCATCAACCATATCAAGTTTATCACCAATAACCTAATTTAATAAATGTGTATTCATCAATAGAATAGTGTCATCATAAGTGACATTTTGTATACCGTCAATATTAATATTTTTATATGCAGTAATATACACCTTTTTACTGGTAAATATATGTCATTAACAATTGCATATTTTCGTGATCAGTGATATTATTTTCTAAAGCAATGATATTACTCTCAATAACCGTAGTAAAATTGCAATCATTAATTATATATTGTTCTTGATAAAATATGCATAGTTTCATCAACAGTGATATTTTTGGTATAACATCAATGATACATTGTTTCACATTCACTAAAGACATATTTTTGAGTGATATATTATTAACCGTGAAACAAATGTTTTCTCAGCAGTAGCATAATGTTTAATAGCACTGATATATTTTTATAACTGATATAAATTTGAACATCACTGAAATTTTTATCATCTGCAATTGGATATAATTTAAATTATTATTTTAATCTATTTTTTTTTTTTTATGAATGACATATTTTCATCATAAGTATCATAATACTCATATATATGAAAGAAATATTCTTATCATGTGATATATTATTGATCACAATTTACTATTTTTATATTTGTGATATAATGCTAAAAAGTAGTGTTCATCAATAGTAAAAACAAAGTATAGTAATAACATTAAAGTAGTAGTAAATGAGTAGTAAATGAAAATATATCATTCCCAATGAAATATAATATTATAATAACAATTATTTAATAATAACAATATTAATAACAATGTGATATAATTTATAATTACAAAGAATAAAATGTCAGTGATTTACAAAATTATATCACTTTTAAAAATATATCACAAATATTAAACTCATTATTAATATTTGTGACATATTTTAATAAGTGATGAAATTTTGTAAATCACTGACAATCACTGAAAATTTTATTCTTTGTAATTATAAATTATATCACATTGTTATTAATATTGTTATTATTAAATAATTGTTATTATAATATTATATTTCATTAGAAATGATATATTTTCATCATTAGTTCAATATTATGCATCTCAATATCAAAGAATTTTTTTATTGTCAATGATATATTCTTCATATTCAGTAATACAATGGCAATGGCAAAGTATATTTTACCAACCATGGCATATTTTATTCATTAGTGATATTATTTTCTAATACTCATTGTAATTTATTTTTCTATTTATAAAATTAAAAGATTTTTAATATATCATAAAATAAATGATTGCAATATAGTGATATATTTTTATAATTGATATAAGTTTGTACATCACTAAAATTTTCATCATTTGTAGTTTTTCTTTATAAATGACTTATTTTCATCATAAGTTCCATATTATTCATCTTTATGAATGACATATTTTTATCAACTGTGATATTTTATTCATCACAAGTGACATTTTCTATATTTGTGCTATAAAGCTAAAAAGTAGTGTTTATCAATAGCAAAATATATTTAACATTTCATTAGCACTATTTTAAATATAACTAATATATTTTAATTAGTGATATAATTTTGCACATCATTTGCATCATTTGCGGTTCTAAATTTTGTCATATTATTATAATCTAATCTTTGTTTATAAATAACATATTTTCATTATTAGGTCCATATTACCTATTTAAATAAATAGCATATTATAGCATTAAATAGCATTTTATCCACTGTGATATTTTATTCATCGAAAATGACAACATTTTCTGTATCTGTGATATACTACTAAAATGTAGTATTTATTAATAATATTTTAACAATAATAAATCATTTAAATCATCGCAAATTTGACAAATATCTTAAACATTACTGTTCATCCCTTTTATTATTATCCTCGATATATTTCATGTTGCTTGATAAATACTTTGAACCTTTATATCGACAGTTTAACTTGTATCAGAAATTTATGTTTTACTCATAAACAATTAAATAATTCTCAAAAATATAGCTTACTTTGAATTTTGCTCTACTTTATACCATTGATACTGGTTTATTTGCCCCCAAACAGCTGTTTCCATTGATTTAGTCAACCACTTGTTGATCCTTACAAATTGTTATCCTTTATTTATAGCCAACGTATCGCCAACGATGCCAAGAAACAGCCAGAATTGCAACATGTCCTTGTGCTTTATACTGCGTTGGCAGGTAACTAAACCATTCTTCGCTATATTCAACGTACATGTGTAAGTCGATGTTGTCCATTGTGTCGTATTTAGTGGTTGCCACAACTTAGTATTTTTTTCTTTTCTATTTTTGTATTCTGCTACCCGGATATAACAAAGATTTATGCGCCGTTTGCGATCACCGCCATTTTCACGTACTTCACACATACGACGATGACGACGACGACGTGCATGTATTTTCCAGAGACTTACCTCGTTCGAATCAGACTTATTTTCAACCGACTTATTTCGCAACTAAATTGGCTGCCAACATTCGCTGTCACCGACCCCATTTCCCAGCTTGGTTCCCAATATTCGCACAAGTGGTTGTTCGTTTTGTTGCCAAGTGGCTCGCAGGCTGCTCCCACTTAGTACCGCCAATTCGTCGCCTTTTCAAAATTTATGGCTGATTAGTGGTGCCGTCGCTGATGATGTAGTTGCCCATTAGGCCCCGAATGATATGTTTGCAGTGCAATACTAGAATTTAATAGGGCTTTCATTGTGGGTTTCATGGTCCTTGGTTAGTTTGGCAAATGCCAAAAGTCATGCCAAGTAGTTTGTGTTGATTGCCAAGACGTGTAATTTTCGACCACACTAATAAGCGAGCTACTTCATAGTAAGCACTGAAATACATTAAAGAATGTGGAATATTTGTAATTTTGCAATTGCTTGTATATGAATGTAGAATTATTTTGTAAAAATTTAACATAATTATTATTTTAATTTAAATATGATGAACTTTAACATATAATTATGGAACTCTTCTGAAAATTTTATGAAACTCTTATGAAACATTTATGAAACCCTTATGAAGCTCTTATGAAACCCTTATGAATTTCTATAAACTCTTTTGAACCCTTATAACCTCTTATGAAACACTTATTAAACTCTTATGGAATTCTTATGAAACTCATATGAAACTCTTTTGGAAAACCTTTTTTTTGTAAATATTTCATGATACTTTTACTATACTCTTATGAACTTCCTATGAAATTCATTCTTCTAAAACTCTTATGGAACTTATAGCACAACTCTTATAGAACTCTTATGAAACCCTGTGATATACTTATGAAAGTCTTATGATGCTCTAATAAAACTCATATGAAACTCTAATTCAAAATACTAATAAGTACAAAAAGTACTAAAAAGTACAAAACCACAAAAAAAAAAAAAAAAAAAAAAAAGTACAAAAAGTTCAAAAATGTCCAAAAGTACAAAAGATACAAAATGTACTAAAGATACAAAAGGTACAAAAAACACAAAAAGTACAAAAAGTACAAAAAGTAAAAAAAGTACAAAAAGTACAAAAAGTACAAAAAGTACAAAAAGTACAAAAAGTACAAAAAGTACAAAAAGTACAAAAAGTGCAAAAAGTACAAAAAGTACAAAAATTACAAAAAGTACAAAAAGTACAAAAATTACAAAAAGTACAAAAAGCACAAAAAGTACAAAAAGTACAAAAAGTACAAAAGGATCAAAGAGTACAAAAAGTACAAAAAGTACAAAAAGTACAAAAATTACAAAAAGTACAAAATGTACTAAAGATACAAAAAGTACAAAAAGTACAAAAAGTACAAAAAGTACAAAAAGTACAAAAAGTACAAAAAGTACAAAAAGTACAAAAAGTACAAAAAGTACAAAAAGTACAAAAAGTACAAAAAGTACAAAAAGTACAAAAAGTACAAAAAGTACAAAAAGTACAAAAAGTACAAAAAGTACAAAAAGTACAAAAAGTACAAAAAGTACAAAAAGTACAAAAAGTACAAAAAGTACAAAAAGTACAAAAAGTACAAAAAGTACAAAAAGTACAAAAAGTACAAAAGGATCAAAGAGTACAAAAAGTACAAAAAGTACAAAAAGTACAAAAATTACCAAAATTACAAAAAGTACAAAAAGTACAAAATGTACTAAAGATACAAAAAGTACAAAAAGTACAAAAAGTACAAAAAGTACAAAAAGTAAAAAAAGTACAAAAAGTACAAAAAGTACAAAAAGTACAAAAAGTACAAAAAGTACAAAAAGTGCAAAAAGTACAAAAAGTACAAAAATTACAAAAAGTACAAAAAGTACAAAAATTACAAAAAGTACAAAAAGCACAAAAAGTTCAAAAAGTACAAAAGGATCAAAGAGTACAAAAAGTACAAAAAGTACAAAAAGTACAAAAATTACAAAAAGTACAAAAAGTACAAAATGTACTAAAGATACAAAAAGTACAAAAAGTACAAAAAGTACAAAAAGTACAAAAAGTACAAAAAGTACAAAAAGTACAAAAAGTACAAAAAGTACAAAAAGTACAAAAAGTACAAAAAGTACAAAAAGTACAAAAAGTACAAAAAGTACAAAAAGTACAAAAAGTACAAAAAGTACAAAAAGTACAAAAAGTACAAAAAGTACAAAAAGTACAAAAAGTACAAAAAGTACAAAAAGTACAAAAAGTACAAAAAGTACAAAAAGTACAAAAAGTACAAAAAGTACAAAAAGTACAAAAAGTACAAAAAGTACAAAAAGTACAAAAAGTAGAAAAAGTACAAAAAGTACAAAAAGTGCAAAAAGTACAAAAAGTAGAAAAAGTACAAAGAGTATAAAAAGTACAAAAAACACAATAAGAACAAAAAGTAAAAACAGTACAAAAAGTAGCAAAAAGTAGCAAAAGTACAAAAAGTACATAAACTATAAAAAATACAAATAGTACAAACAGTACAAAAAGTAAAAAAGTACAAAAAGAGAAAAGTACAAAAAGTAGTTCAAAAATAGTACAAAACTTATAAGTAAATTGCAACTTCTCAATTACCGCAACATCAATTTCGCAATCACATCAATGCTTTAAATAATTTGGTGTTATGAACGCATTAATATTGTGCTGCAAAAGCTCTGGAAATCGTCTGACATGCAGTAAAGTGCTCTGTTATAAGCACTTCAATATTATGGTTTCGTTTTTTGATAATATTGTTCATTTTGTCTGTTGTATGTTGTCTGTTATATGTTTCTGTTGGTGCAGATTGTATAAATTACTGTCATTTGCATTGTCAAACATTTTGATGTATCATGTCAAATCATACGCTCTGACATCTTGTTGCCAACGCACGACCCCAGCACAGCGCAACGAACATCTATCTATCCATATGTCTGTCTGTCTTTTGGTGTATATGTGGCTTTGGCTCGGCATAATGCCGCTACACTACAATTTGTGCCAACATCTGGCCCACACTTTGGCACCTTTTGTTTGCATTTGCAGCGCTGTGCTGCCATCACTCACATGTATCCTTTTTTATATTCATATGCGTTGCGAGGCATCAACATATTTTATCGGGTGGCGAGCGCAGGTGAGCAAAGTATGCAAGTGAAAAGCAGTAAAAAAAGTAGAAGAATTTGCAATTTTAATTGCATAAATATGCAAAAGCAGGCTCAGATAAAGTAAGACAGAATGAAAGAGCCAACGAACCAACCAAAGGACTCAGATGCAAGTGTATGTGAGTGTGAGTGAGTGCAAACAAAAAAAAAATATTTAAAAAATGCAAAATCCTGGTACTGCAAATTCTGCTGCTTCTGATAAAATGGCTAAAATGACAGCAATGATAAAACATCAAAGCATAAAATAATGTTTTTTGTTTCTACCTCAAGACTATCATTTGATTTGTAGTGCTCGACGTCGACGTCAACGTTGCCCGCATCTCTGATGAGATAATAAAATGCAATGTTTGCGCATAATTTGTATGCTTTTGCATTACATTTTTTGCAGTGTTGCTATTTTATGCACTTTTTCCGTTATTTTTTTCATATTTTTATAAATTTGCTAAATATTTAATTTTTAATGCAATTAGTTGCATAATTTTTGTCAAAGTTTATTTGCTTTGACAGGTTTTTCTGTCAAATTGTATTTATAAAATGTTTTGCAATATAAATTTGCATTCGGTAATCGAGAGATATAATAAAATGTTTGCTCAGCAAATGAGGCGTCAAATTAGCATTACTTATTATATGAAGCCTGCAGTTATTGCGTAGCTCTTAGTAAATTTGAGTTCTACACGTGCGTAATATAAAAAAATACTGAAAACTTACAACAAAAAATATAAAAGTACATAAATTACAAAAAGTACAAAAAGGACAAAATGTTCAAAAAGAATAAAAAGTACAAAATGTACAAAAAGTACTAAAAAGTACAAAAAGTACAAAAAGTACAAAAAGTACAAAAAGTACAAAAAGTACAAAAATAACATAAATAACAAAAAGTACAAAAATAACAAAAAATACAAAAAGTACAAAAGTACAAAAAGTATAAAAGATTCAAATGGTACAAAATTTAACAACACAAAATTAAAATCAAAATGTCCTGAATTAAATTATATTTTTGTCAGTGTAATTACTAAGCAATAATACCACCTCCATTTACATCATTCGAGGACACTATACTCTCGCATCCCCGCAACAATAAATTCAAAAAAACACTGCTACGCATTCGATTATTTCATTGAAATGTGACATGAATGTCAAATTTGCATCGCGCTTTGCTGACGTTTCCACCAAATTCCACAAACATTTTGGCTTTAATATGTGTTTCGATCTCCTGGTTGTTTATGTCACAGTGGGCGTAAGGATATCAACTGCTAAGGCGTGTCTGCTTTTGACAAATGTTTGAACTCCACGCATTGCCGTGCATTCAATTGAATCGAAATGAAACAAAATCGATTTCATATAAATAGCGCGCCAACGAATTTTGATTGCTTTGGCATTTTTGGTTGACAGCTGAAGACAAGTTAAGAGTTGAGTGTAAGTGAATCCTTAAAAAACACAACATGGCGACATTTGTTTGACATAAACGACGCCATTTCCATGCTGTTATGTTTGCTGCATATTTTTTAGCGTTGACTTGAAAGAGTTGAAAAAAGACAAATGCAAAAACTGTTCAGAATAAACAGAACCCACAACAGCTGCCAAAGTAAGCAATTGAGGCTGTTGCTACTAATGTTGTTGTTGCTAATATTGATGTTGTTGCTTTTTCTTTTTCATAATGTTTCAATTGCCTGCTTGAATTTCCCACGAGAATATTTTTAAATAGAATTTTCCCCTCTCATTTAGATTATTGAAAAATAAAATGTTTATTTAAAAACTTAATATTTATTGAAAATTGTATATTAGTCCTTTTATTTTTGGAGCTTTTTGTATATTTGGAATTTTTTGTATTTTTTTTACTTTTTGTATGTTTTGTACATTTTGTACTTATTGTACTTTTTGCGCATAAAGAACTTTTGTAATTTTAGTACTTTTGGTACTGGTTGTACTTTTTGTACTTATTTTACTTTTTCTACATACTGTACATTATGAATTTTTTGTACTTTTTTTTTTACTTTATGTACTTTATGTACTTTATGTACTTTATGTATTTTATGTATTTTATGTACTTTATGTACTTTATGTACTTTATGTACTTTATGTACTTTATGTACTTTATGAACTTTATGTACTTTAAGTACTTTTTGTACTTTTTGTACTTTTTGTACTTTATGTACTTTTTGTACTATTTGTACTCTTTGTACTTTTTATACTCTTTGTACTTTTGGTACTTTTGGTACTTTTTGTACTCTTTGTACTTTTTACTTCTTGTACTTTTTGTACTTTTTGTATTTTTTGTATTTTTTTGTACATTTAATACTTTGTACATTTTATACTTCTGGTACTTTTGGTACTTTTTGTACTTATTGTAATTTTGTCCTTTTTGTTCTTTTTGTACTTTTTGTACTTTTTGTACTTTTTGTACTTTTTGTATTTTTTGTACTCTGTGTACTTTTTACTCTTTGTACTTTTTGTATTTTATGTAATTTTTGTACATTTTATACTTTTTGAAATTTTTGTACTTTTTGTACTTCTGGTACTTTTCGTATTTTTTGTACTTTTTGTACCTTGTGTATTTTTTGTATTTTTTGTAATTTTAGTACTTTTTGTACTTTTTGTACTTTTTGTACTTTTTGTACTCTTTGTATTTTTTGTACTTTTTGTATTTTTGCACTTTTTTATACTTTTTTCTTTTTCGTTTAATAAATTATAATAATTGAAAATTATTCCATTGTCAAAACATCTGTTGCACAAAATTAAACCTTTTACTCCATTATTGAAAAAAATAACAAATATCTTAATTTCATCAAATCACTAAGAAGTCTTGTTAAAAATGTCATTCGGTTAAAAAAAATGCAAGAAGGACACCATAAAGAATCGAAATATTGGCGCCCCTTTTAAAAAAAGAAAATATTTTCGCCGCCTTCTTGGCATCGATTAACTGACTAATGAAGTCATTATAATAAACCGCACAGTAAAATGTCGACAATTATTAAGTCATTTCTTATGTTTTTATTTTTTTGCCACTTAGAGGCGGTTATTAACTTATTGCAGGCCATTTATATTTGATAAGTCAAACGAAAGAAATGAAACAAAACGCAACGAAAAAAAACATGCCGCAAATCTTAGTATAAATTAGCAACAATTTGTGTAAGGCAACACCAGCATTTAGAACAGCAACAGTCTGTCCGACCTTCTGTCCAATCGTTCGTTGAGCAACAGCAATAATAGTCAATTAGCAGCAGCAACAGCAACAATAATAAATGCTCCCGTGGAACACAATACAATCATCAGCGTTAATTATGCGCTCACCTCACCTACAACGGCGTTGGCGGCAACCGGAAGTAGAGTCAAACACACAAATACACACAGTAACACAATAAATACTCGCATTAATACACACAGCCGGTTTTGCTGTTGTGTGCGCCATAATAATAAGAACCACAACCGACAACTGCAAATGTTTGTTGCTGGCTCCTGTGAATTTCAAAACCCATCAATTATTAGCGCTTTTACACTAAATCCTGTTTGCATTTTACAAAGTTATTTTTAGCGCTTTTGCCAGCCGCCTTTTAGCTATTCTGCTTTTCCGCTTTTTCTTCCCTCCCTCCCTCGCTTCACATAAATCTGCATATGAAAGAAGAAAAATGTTACAAAGGACATGGCCCATTGTTAGCAGCCAAAAGGCGGTTTGAGTTAACAAGGACATTGATAAGGCTGCGGTTTATGCTGATGATTGAGATTATTATTGTGGTTTATATTTTACGTATGTTCTGTAGATTATCTTGTTTTTCTTGTGATTCTTTTAAATCATACTATTTTGTGTATATCATTATATTTATACTTTTAAAATACCTCTTACTGAGAATTTGAGTTAACACGAATTTTTATTTAAATAGTTCGTTTTCGAATCGGAGACAAAATTTATATATTTTTAAATATTAAAATTTATATTAAATAAATCATATCTGATTTATGATTTACATTAAAAGGTCATTAACATATTTTGAAAAATGTTTTAAAAAGCATTGACATGTCTATGAAGGTGTATTAAGAGGTAGTTATAGCTAATAATAACAGAATCCAGCAAAATTCTTTAAAATGGTGCATTTTTGGTGGACTATTAGTAATATTTCAGGACTCCAACCGTTCAGCTTTTGGGATAACAGTACTCCTTTTTATATGCAGTCTTCTTAAAAATTACCCAAAATGTACTTTGTCCTTAGTTTTTAAATTATCTTCGTTTTTCTATTAAGAAATCAACTTTTTTTGTTTCGTTTTTACCAATCTCAGATTATCTGATACTTGCTATATTAGTTTTTTTTTCAGTATTCTATATAAAAAGAAGGTAATGTTGAATTTAATACGATTTTTTTTTTCAGTTAAATTCTATTTAAGGATGCAGCTTTTTTTAATAATGACATTTTTATACCCTACACCTTTGAGGTACAGGGTATATTAACTTTGTGCATATATTGTAACGCTCCTTAGGAGGCGTGTCCGGTATGGAAAAGTATATATATTCTTGATCAGCATCACTACCCGAGTCCGTTTAGCCATGTCCGTCTGCCTGTCTGTCTGTCTGTCTGTCCGTCTTGCTGTCTTGCTGCCCGAATACAGAAAAACTTGATAAATACTAATCAGAATACGATGAAATTTCGTCTTAATATATTTTAGCAAAAAGTAGCAACTGAGTTTGAAAATGAGCCAAATCGGTCAACGGACAGGCCCACCTCCCATACAAGTCACTTTTATATAACTCTTTCGGAACTAATAACTCGAAAATTATTCCAGGTATAGTTATAAAATTTAAAACGTATTATTAGAATTCACCTAAGAATATGTGGTCCAAAAATGGGCGTGATCCGCCCACTTTTTTTTTTCATTATTTCCCGGGTTTTCATAGTGGAAATTTGATCCGTAAATTATTAAAATCAAATCTATGAAATATTAGCCTTTCAAAATTTTAAATATAGGCGTGGTCTGCCCAATTATATTTTTCAATTTTTTTTTTTAGTTTTTTTTTATACTTTTATATAAATTTTTTAATATATGGGGATATAAGACGTAAATTTCTGATATGTGAATAATATTCTGAGGGTAGGGAGGTTAAGCATAATTATAATCTTTAAAATTAAGGTATGCAATTAAATATCCCACATTAATATCCCTACTGTAAGGTGTAGGGTATTCCATAGTCGGGCCCGACCGACTATAATAATCCGCTCCATGTGACCGAACTTACCCATGTGACCTAACTTTCCCAACTCGTTTCTTCAAATTTTGATAAAAATTGTGTCGCAAGTGCGTTTTTAATGTCGATGTATTTAAATCGAAGCTACAATGTTCACCAATATTTTCATATTTCCCATATTTAAAAATATATTTTAATGAACAAATTAATAAAATGTGTTTCAAATATTCTCTTTTTCCACTTTTAACAATATAAAGTGTCCCTCTTTTTCTAAATTTAGAAGGAAACCCAAATTATTATTTAAGAGCATGGTTTGTGTTTATAGTGAAAATTCTTTTTTAAATGAAAATTGAATTTTTAATGAAATATGGAAATTTTAGTGAACATTTTAATTAATTTTTTTTAGGAAAATTTAAATTTTAGTGAGACCATGAACTTTTTGTAAGAAATTTATTTTTAATGACAAAATAAAAGTTGGAGAAATAAAAGTAGAGAAAGTGAGAATTTTTAGTGGTCAATTCAATTTTCAGTTAAAATTTGTAATTTTTTTTACTAAAAAAAAAAATATGAAAAAAATTGATTTTTATTCATGATAATTGAATTTTTAGTGAAAAATTGAATTTTAAATGAAAAATGTATTTTTACGTTAAAAATATAAGTTTAAGTGAATAATTTTAATATTTAAGAGACAAATTGAATTTCACTGAAAAATTGAGTTTTTAGTGAAACTTTTAATTTTTAGTGAACAATTGAAGTTTGAGTAAAAACTTGAATTTTTAGTGATAATATGAATTTTTAGTGAAAAATTGAATTTTTAGTGAAAAATTGAATTTTTAGTGAAAAATTGAATTTTTAGTGAAAAATTGAATTTTTAGTGAAAAATTGAATTTTTAGTGAAAAATTGAATTTTTAGTGAAAAATTGAATTTTTAGTATAAAATTGAATTTTTAGTGAAAAAATTGAATTTTTAGTGAAAATTTGAATTTATAGTGAAAAATTGAATTTTTAGTGAAAAATTGAATTTTAGTGAAAAATTGAATTTTTAGTGAAAAATTGAATTTTTAGTGAAAAATTGAATTTGTAGTGAAAAATTAAAATTTTAGTGAAAAATTGATTTTTTAGTGAAAAATTGAATTTTTTGTGAAAAATTGAATTTTTAGTGAAAAATTAACTTGTTAGTGATAAATTCAATTTTTAGTGATAAATTAAATTTTTAGTGAAAACTTAAATTTTTAGTGGAAAATTTAATTATTATTAAAAATTTTCATTTAGTTAATGAAAATTTAATTTTTAGTGAAAAATTGAATTTTTAGTGAAAAATTGAATTTTTAGTGAAAAATTGAATTTTTAGTGAAAAATTGAATTTTTAGTGAAAAATTTAATTTTTAGTGAAAAATTTAATTTTTAGTGAAAAATTTATTTTTTATTGAAAAGTTGATTTTTTAGTGAAAAATTGAATTTTTAGTGAAAAATTTAGTTTTTAGTGAAAAAAATAATTTGTAGTGAAAAATTTAATTTTTAGTGAAAAAATGAATTTTAAGTGAAAAATTTAATTTTTAGTGAAAAATTTAATTATACGTGAAAAATTTATTTTTATATTGAAAAGTTGATTTTTTATTGAAAAGTTGTTTTTTTATATTGAAAAGTTGATTTTTTAATGAAAAGTGTAGTTTTTAAAGAAAAATTTAATTTTTATTGATTTTTAAATTTAAATTTGTTTTTTTTTTTTAATTGACTTTTTTAAAAAATAAAATGAATTTTTAGAGAAAAATTTATTTTTAATGAAAAGTTGATTTTTTAAAGAAAAATTTAATATATAGTAAAAAAAATGAATTTTGAATGAAAATTTAAATTTATTGTGAAATTGTGAAATTTTATTAAAAAATATAATTTTAAGTAAAAAAAATAATTTATTATTTTAAATTTATATATTTTTATTTTGTACGATTTGAAATTTTTGAATTTAGTACTTTTTGTAATGTTAATATTTTTGTAGCTGAACCTGTGGGTAATGTGGGGAGGGGTAATGTGGGAAATTGCAATTAATAAAATTGTTTTTGCATTTCTATACAAAAAGAAAACAACTGTCAAGTGTTCCATAATAAGGTACAAACATTTTTTCAAGATTTTAATAAAATGTATACATTTTTATTAATTTTAGAGAACATGTATAAAAAAGATTGATTAAGTTTTCTTGCGTGGTGGTGTTTGCTTTCAAAAACTGTGCAATTTGGCCGTTTTTAATAAAATAGATCTATTAAGAATTATCGTATATTGCATATCTAAAAAAAAAAGATTTTGCAATATTTTAACGTAGCTTAAATAGTGCAAAACCAAGTGGAAATTGCTATATTTGTTTGCGTTATCTTTTTTTTTACGGAAAGTGCGACTTTAATTTAAGCAAAGGAGAGCGAGTTTATTTTATTTTAATATATTATTTCCCTAGATATTTATGAATATTGATTTTTTTTACTTCACATTCATTTTTGCATTACCATAATTTCTTTTGCACAGTACATTCATATTTTTTATAAATTGTTTATGTATTTATATTTATTTTATTGTAAATAAACATGAACGGATACAGAAAGAACAAATTCGTTGCCTGTTCGTAAACTTTTTAACATTTCCCACTTTGCCCTAGGATTTTTCAAGAGTTCCAAAAACGAGCGGTTTTAAAAATCGCACAAAACTTAATTAAAGGACATGAAATATACCCTTAAATTGAAAATATATTTAAATTTCTTTTTTATTATTGAATAAAACCTGTTCCACTTTTCCCCAGGTTCCCATGCATTTTGCATTTATTGTAGTTTTTTTCTTTTTTAAATAGGAAAAGATAAGGATAAGTAGTACCGTGCATCACAAAAAGAAGAAAATGTAATAAAGTACAGAAATACTTTAAATCATTTAAACATTAAATACTTTAAAACATGTATATCTTTCCAGTTGGTTTTGGCTCATTTTAAATTATATTAAATCAAAACAAAAAATATGCGAATAATTCTAAAATTAGCCTTGAACCATGCCACAATAAATACACGGCTCAAATTAAATTATCATAAATTTTGCGGTTGCTTTAAATTAACTTCAATACGCAACAATGATTGTGATAACGAAGTTGTGGATAATTAAAACGACATCACAAGGACGTGATTATTATGCTGCGAGTACCTTTTAAAGTATTTTCTATGGAAAAATTACCTTCAAAGTGTGACAGTGAGCATGCTGGAGAGAGGGAGAGCAGGACAACGGCAGAGAAAGCGAGAAGAGATAATGTTAAAGAGCAGTGTGAATCGATTTAATTTGTATGATATTATATTATATATAAATAGAAGTACCAAAATAGGAATAAGAACAATGAAAAACTCACTACGAACCACATTAAAAACAGACGAAAACAATTACAACGCAGTACAAATATTGTGGCCCATATATCAGAAGTAGTTACCGATGTAAGTGTGGTGAGTTATGTTCTAACGCGGAGAGAGTGACTTGGTTCTCTTTGCTGGATAACTGTGAAATGAGAGAATGGATAAAATCAAATGTGTGTGGTGAATATGTTGAATAATTTCTCCTTATATTTAAGGGGCAATGTTAGGTCGTGTTGGATTTTGCGCATATTTTTGCTCTACCTTTGCTCTCCGATTTTGTTGAGTTTTAAATTTAGAGGTAAATTTACTTAAATGTAAATTGTACTATTTACCACAATATAAAACTAATAAATACTTTATTTTCTTTTTTATTTCAGTGATTGTCGCGAATTCATTCATTGACTGTGGTAAGTTTTACATTTTCACAAAAATTGTTTTAATTACTAAATCTATTGAAATTCAATTTTTGACTAAAAATTCAATTTTTTCATTAAAAATTCAAATCTTCACTAAAAGTTCAATTTTTCACTAAAAATTCAATTTTTCACTAAAAATTCAAATTATCACTAAAAAATTCAAATTTTCACTAAAAATTCAAATATGAAAAATTCAATTTTTTACTAAAAATTCAATTTTTCACTAAAAATTCAAATTTTTACTAAAAATTCAAATTTTCACTAAAAGTTCAATTTTTCACTAAAAATTATATTTTTCACTAAAAATTTAATTTTTCACTAAAAATTCAATTTTTCACTAAAAATTCAATTTTTAACAAAAACTTTAATTTTTTAATAAATATTCAATTTTTCACTAAAAGTTAAATTTTTCACTAAAAGTTCAATTTTTCACTAAAAATTCAATTTTTAACTAAAAATTCAATTTTTCATTAAAATTAAAATTTTTCACTATAAATTAAATTTTTCACCACAAATTCAATTTTTCACTAAAAATTCAATTTTTCACTAAAAATTCAATTTTTCACTAAAAATTAAATTTTTCACTAAAAATTCAATTTTTCACTAAAAATTCAATTTTTCACTAAAAATTCAATTTTTCACTAAAAATTCAATTTTTAACTAAATATTCAATTTTACACTAAAAATTCAATTTTTCACTAAAAATTCAATTTTTCATCACAAATTAAATAATTCAATAAAAATTAAAATTTTCACTATAAATTCAATTTTTCATTAAAATTAAAATTTTTCACTATAAATTAAATTTTTCACCACAAATTCAATTTTTCACTAAAAATTCAATTTTTCACTAAAAATTCAATTTTTTACTAAAAATTCAATTTTTCACTATAAATTCAATTTTTCACTAAAAAATCAATTATTCAATAAAAATTCAATTTTTAACTAAAAATTCAAATTTTCACTAAAAATTCAATTTTTCACTAAAAAAAATATTTTTATCACTAAAAATTCAATTTTTCATTAAAATTAAAATTTTTCACTATAAAATAAATTTTTCGACACAAATTCAATTTTTCACTAAAAATTCAATTTTTCACTAAAATTTCAATTTTTCACTAAAAATTCAATTTTTAACAAAAACTTTAATTTTTCACTAAAAATTAAATTTTTCACTAAATATTCAATTTTTCATTAAAAATTTAATTTTTCACTAAAAATTCAAATTTTTACTAAAACTTAAGTTTTTAACTAAAATTCAATTTTTCACTAAAAATTCAATTTTTCACTAAAAATTCAATTTTTCACTAAAATTTTATATTTTCACTAAAATTTTAATTTTTAACCAAACATTTTAATTTATTACTAGAAATTTTAATTATAAACGTCAAATAAATTGTTCACTAAAAATTCTAATTTTATCCACCTTCGGTAATTCGTCATTAAATATTGCCTTCCGTGCTTCATGTGTGCGTATTATATGTTTTGCCCTTCTTCTGTACATTGTTGTTGTTTTATTTTTCCAACAAAATCCACATCCGATTCCGGCAACCGGAAGTGCGCCGCTTAGCTGCCAACCACTTGTGTTGAAATACGCTAATTTGGCTAACAGCAAATACAGCAACAGCAACAACAACAATATTATTTACTCGTGTTAACATAACTTCGTTTGGCTTTGTGTTTAACGCTTCCAACAACTCTGCATAATTAAAAACTTAATCCATGGACAGCAACAACACACGTGGCATTACATATGAAATCCTTTTTTTGTGTATTTTAACATTTTCGTTTTTTCTCATACTAATTAGTTGTGCTTTATTAAAATGCGGTTAGTTCATATTAATATTTTAATTGATTTTAATCAGTTAATTAACATTAAAGCCAGTCTCGGTATGCATTGGAATTGAGACTTGGTTTTTTTGCATTTGTTTAAAGTATATTAATTATGATGCCAACGCAAAAATTGAATACGTTTTAATTATATTTGTTCTGTTATTTGCATAACTTAATTGAATTCAATTCATTTCGTGGCATTGCAATTGGTTTACTCAATGTGTTGATTATAAATAACACTATCAAGATTTATTTTCCATGCTATGTCACCCAATCGTTCGATTTGTCGTAGTCTTTGAATTGCGCTTAAATTGTACTGCTTTGGAGTCTTTTGAATATTGAGACTTGTGCTAATACTTTTTCAACATTCTTTCGTGCTTTTATACTATGTTGAACATTCGTTTATTTTAGATTTTAATAATATTCAAAAATTCAAATATTGCTTTTAAATTTTAAGTTTTCATTAAAAATTATTTTTTTTACTAAAAACTCAATATTTCAATATATATTAGCTTTTTCATTTAAAATTAATTTTTCACAAAATTTTATTGTTTACTTGAAATTTAAATTTTCACTCAAATCAAACTTTCAGTCAAAATTAAAATTTAACTCCAAATTAAAAAAATCACTCAAAATTAAAAAATTCACTCAAAATTAAAAAAATCACTCAAAATTAAGAAATTCACTCAAAATAAAAAAAATCACTCAAAATTAAAAAAAATCACTCAAAATTGAAAAAAAAAATCACTCAAAATTAAAAAATTCACTCAAAATTAAAAAAATTCACTCCAAATTAAAAAAAAAATCACTCAAAATTAAAAAAATCACTCAAAATTAAATAATTCACTCCATTTTAAAAAAAATCACTCAAATTTCAAAAATTCACCCAAAATTCAAAAATTCACCCAAAATTAATAAAATCACTCAAAATTTAAAAAATTTAATGCGAATTTAAGTTTTTACTCAAAATCCTTATTTGCACACAAAATTTAAATTTTTACTCAAAATTCATATTTTTTATTTAAAATTAAAATGTTCACTCAAAATTCATACTTTCACTCAAAATTAAAAAATTCACTCAAAATTAAAAAATTCACTCAAAATTAAAAAATTAACTCAAAATTAAAAAAATCACTCAAAATTAAAAAATCACTCAAAATTAAAAAATTCACTCAAAATTAAAAAATTCACTCAAAATTAAAAAAATCACTCAAAATTAAAAAATCACTCAAAATTAAAAAATTCACTCAAAATTAAAAAATTCACTCAAAATTAAAAAATCAATCAAGATTAAAAAAATCACTCAAAAATAAAAAAATTCACTCAAAATTAAAAAAATTCACTCAAAATTAAAAAATCACTCAAAATTAAAAAAATTCACTCAAAATTAAAAAATCACTCAAAATTAAAAAAAATCACTCAAAAATTCACTCAAAATTAAAAAATCATTCAAAATTAAAAAAATCATTCAAAATTAAAAAAATCACTCAAAATTAAAAATTCACTCAAAATTTAAAAAAAAAAAAAACTCAAAATTCAAAAATTCACTTAAAATTTAAAAAAATTATTCAAAATTAAGAAATTCACTCAAAATTAAAAAAATCACTCAAAATTCAAAAATGCACTAAAAATTTAAAAAATCACTAAAAAATTAAAAAATCACTCAAAATTTAAAAAGTCACTCAAAATACAAAAATTCACCCAAAATTAATAAAATCACTCAAAATTTAAAAAATGTAATGCGAATTTAAGTTTTTACTCAAAATTCTTATTTTTATTTAAAATTAAAATGTTCACTCAAAATTAAAAAATTCACTCAAAATTAAATAATTCACACAAAATAAAAAAATTCACTCAAAATTAAAAAATTCACTCAAAATTAAATAATTCACACAAAATAAAAAAATTCACTCAAAATTAAAAAATTCACTCAAAATTAAATAATTCACTCAAAATTAAGAAAATCACTCAAAATTAGAAAATTCACTCAAAATTAAAAAACTCACTCAAAATTAAAAAAATCACTCAAAATTAAATAAATCACTCAAAATTAAAAAAAAAACACTCAAAATTCACTCAAAATTTAAAAATCCACACAAAATTTAAAAAATCACTCAAAATTCAAAAATTCACTCAAAATTAAATAATTCACACAAAATTAAAAAAATCACGCAAAATTAAATAATTCACTCAAAAATAAAAAATTCACTCAAAATTAAAAATTCACTCGAAATTAAAAAACTTACTCAAAATTAAAAAAATCAATCAAAATTAAAAAAATTCACTCAAAATTAAAAAAATTCACTCAAATTTAAAAATTCACTCAAAATTAAAAAAATCACTCAAAATTAAATAATTCACTCAAAATTAAAAAAATCACTCAAAATTCAAAAATGCACTAAAAATTTAAAAATCACTAAAAATTTTAAAAATCACTCAAAATTTAAAAAAACACTCAAAATTCAAAAATTCACTGCGAATTTAAATGTTCACTAAAAAATCAAAATTTTGCACTTAAAATCAAAATGTTCACTAAAAATTTCAATTTAATAATATATATTAAATAGTTTCAACTATATTTTTACATAAAGTGAAACAAGATATATTCGAAAAAAATTGTTTTGCCTCTTCAGCTTGGTTTTCTAACTTTTTTGAATTCCAAGTATGCTTTCACAATTTAGCATAATTGACAAAACTAATTAAATTTGAATTCGACTTTAATAAAATTTTATTTAATATTTAAAATATTTGTGGTCATTAAACATTATTTTTATCTAATTGCATTTCTAAATTACCTATATTAATTATTATATATTTAAAAATATTTTCTATTTAACTGCACATATTGTTTGTATATTTTTATTTTAGATTGTTTTATATTTTTAACTAAAAACCGCTACTTAAATAATTTAAATTCCAAAAGCAATTAACTCGCAAACGAGAATGGTCATTTGTCGTATATGCAAAATTCGGACAAGCAGCAACAGCATAAATACAACAACAAAAATAATATAACATTCAAAATCATCATTACCAGCATCACCATTATTATGCTCACCTACACCACAAATAGCGTCACGCATAACCAAAGTTTGACCGTGTTCAAATTTCGAAAATAATCATAATATCGACGTGTCACACAAAATCATATGAGTGAAAATAATAACCACAATTTAGAATTGCAGCCTATTGTCTGGCAAATACATCAACGCCGTCATTATTATCAACGTCATCTTCACCACAAAAGCAGCCTCATCAATATCTCGCATATGTTGCTGCGCATTTCGTTAATATTTTGGGTGTTTCAAAAATTTCAAAAATTGCAAATTTCTGTCGCCCTAAAATACTCCCCCCTTACTACGTGTCTGCGTGTGTCGGCCTATGTTGCACAATAAAAATGCACAACAACATTTATGCCACGCATTTCCGGCACAGCTTGGCAGCAACTTCCGGTACCGACGTCGGCCGAATAGCAGAAAGCTAAAACATGATTTTATATTAATGTAAAATGCAGACACACATTAATGCTTTAAGGCTGTTAGACCCTAGCGCTGGAATTTTAAAATTTTTAATTTTTATTATTTTTATTATGCCGCGCCATCCTTTGTTGCGCCTCTAGTTTTGTGCGGCAACCACGAGAGCGCTTAATTGTCATCACTGCGTTGAGATACAAACAGAGAGATAGATATATATTGGTGTGTCTGCCGACACGGTAGACAGACACGCGACAAACGACAGCAGTTTATATTGTCTGTGTGCAACTCATGCAGTTTGTTAGTCATTCGTTGAGTTGCGTTGATTTTTTAATGCGTAATTATTTGGCCACCTAGTGTGCTTCGTTGCAATTGGAGAAATCTGCGCAAATTGATTGTTTTAAATGTCACACAAACACACACATACGCTACAGCAGGCATATGTAAATTATTAAGCATTTTAAAAGTTACAAAAAAGTTCAAAGTTACAAAAAATGGGCCAAAATCACTTTGGTAAGGTTGTTCGTATTTCAATATCTTTTAAGAAGATATGCTTGAAACTCCGTTGATAGCTCGTTTTAAAGCTAATAGAACAAGCTTTTAGAGAAATAAAGTTGTTACTTCTAAACTTGAACATGTGGCCCGTCGTCATTATCCTAACACTTCAAAATGTATGTCCTTCAAAAGTACCCTTTTTAAAATTCTAAAAAAAATCGTGCAATTTGCTTGATTTAATATAAATGTTCATGCCAAAACACAAGATGGTAAAAAAAAAATTTTTTTTTTCAATGCAAAAAATAAATAAAAATTTAGAAAATTATTTTTTAAAATATGATGCTATCAAAATACCATCTTGTAATTTGGCATGAACATTTGTATTAAATCAACTAAAATTTGTGATTTTTTTCACAATTTTAAAAACGGTTCTTTTTAAGGACATCAATTTTGAAGTGCTAGGATAATGATGACGGGCCACATTTTCAAGTTTAGAAGTAACAACTTTATTTCTCTAAAAGCTTGTTCTATTAGCTTTAAAACGAGCTATCAACGGAGTTTCAAGCATATCTTCTTAAGAGATATTGAAATACGAACAACCTTACAAAAGTGATTTTGGCCCATTTTTTGTAATTTTGAAGCACTGCATCTCTGGCAGTGAAGGTCGAAAAAATCAGCTTTATCAGCTGCCTAAATTTCATTGAAATCGAAAAGATAAAATTTCAAAATTTACTTTTTTGGTCGATTTACTCTGGATTGGCCCATATAAAAAAATTTTAACCGAAAACTTAAATTAAAATTTGCACTCAAAATGCAAAATTTCACTTTAAATAATTATTATAACTCAAAATTCAAATTTTGTATAAAATTTAAAATGTTCACCCAAATAAATAAAATTAACTAAAATTAAAAAAAAATCATCACCAAAACGTAAAATTTTACCATTATCAAATTCATAAAGACCACTTATAGCATTTTATTGCACTTGTTCAAAATCACAGCACGTCATTGATTTGCATTTCGAAATCACATGTGCAGCCTGATTTTATTGTGCAAATTGAAATGTTACGCATACGCACTGTTGATCGCTGTGACAATCAAAGCAATCGTTACGTTATGTTTATTTTAACGGCCAACCCAAATTGCAAATTTCCTTAAATTATTCATTTATTTAAAACGTATTTATTGTTTAAGGTTACTTTAATTAAAAATACACGCGAATTTGAATTTGTATTAAAATGCAAATGTCACTCATACGCAGTGTTGAACAGTTAATATATTTATTAATTGAGACATTGATTTTTTTAATTATTATATTAATAATTACAAAATATGTACATAAAATAAACAATTTTTTTGTAAATTTAAATGCAGAATTGACTTTTACATTAGTTGTCCATATATAAAAGCAAAACTTAACAATCCAATTTTATAAATTTTAAAATGCATCTTGTTAGTTATTGTTATATTTCATACAATTCTGCACTAACTTAACAAATAGTTTGTGTAAATTAGTGTTAAAAATATAAAACATCTATTGAGATTTAATAATTTTCAAATTCTTTTAATAAGTTTAACAAAATCAAGAGCTGGAGCAAAAACTCTTTATTATAGCTAATGTAATTAATTAGTTTAAATCGACTTATTCAGATAAAGTTTTGTTTTTCCTAACATTTCATAATATTAAAAATTGAAACGGCAGATAATTTCTTTTTTATATATTTTACATGAAAATTAACTACATTAAACAGCAATATTCTATTTTTATTATTTTAAAAATTCAATCAATTTAAAAACGTATTTTTGAAACTAATAAATTTTTAAATTCTTTATGTTTTTACATAAATAATTTAATGCTAAATCTTTTAAAAAGCTTTATATTTCGATTGACATTTTTAAAATAGAACTACTCATTAATTTTACAAAAACCAGTAAAGTTACGACTTTACACATATCACTCATACGTCACGTGTTGTGCCTCTGTAGCTTCTCCTACGTTTTGGCATGTGAATGGTACTAAAAAAAACACAAAGAAATCTTAAACCTCCAAATACTAACAAATATCACTGTTTTATTTTCTACAAATCATACAAAACCAACACCAACAAAATTACT
This sequence comes from Dryomyza anilis, assembly GCA_951804985.1. NCBI lineage: Eukaryota > Metazoa > Arthropoda > Insecta > Diptera > Dryomyzidae > Dryomyza > Dryomyza anilis. The sequence goes on along the minus strand of OX638131.1, from coordinate 9,219,764 downwards.
TTTATAAAATTCTCTAAATTTTTAATTAATTTTTTAAACTAATCAACTTGAAATATTTTCCATTCTTTACAGAAAATATTTAATGTAAAATGTTTGACAATATATTACGCTTTATATTTCCATGTAAAAATTTAAAATTAAACAATTCATTAATTTTAAAAAATCAACAAATCCACTTCGACTTAGCAATTATCACTCATACGCCACCCCGTGTGCACATTCTTAGTTTCTGCCACTACGTGGCAAGTAATCGATACCCAAAAAAAAAAAAAACAAAAACATTTAAAACTTAAGATACAAATAAATTTCCCTGCTATATTGTTCTGCAAATCATAATAACAAATAATCCATTTAAATGACTCTAAAAAAATCGCATACAATTTTTTTTTTTTTTTAAATCCAAAATTTTAAATATTTTACGTATTATATAATAATATTTTATTACTACATATTTAATAATAAACTTAGCTTCATATTGTCATTTAAAGTTTTAAAATCCATCCACTCATTAGTTTTATAAAAATCCGCAAAGTCTTAACTTAAAAAATGTCACTCATACGTCCAATGGTACGCATTAAGTTGTCCGCCTTTGTAACTCCAACCCATATCTTAGCAAGTTCACGATAACTCAGAAAAAAGCGAATAAAATCTAATTTTTCTCAAATACAAATAAAGTTCCCAGCTATATTGTTCTGCAAATCATAATAAAAAATAATATCTTTAAATTACTTTAAAACAAACGGCGAATTTCCACTTAAAATTAATCATTTTTTAAAAATCCAAAATTTTAAATATTTTACGTATTATATAACAATATTTTATTACTACATATTTACTAATAAATTAAACTTCCTAATGACATTTAAATTTTTAAAATCCATCTACTCATTAATTTTATAAAAATCATTAAAGTCACAACTAAAAAATGTCACTCATACGTCCCATGGTACGCATTAAGTTGTACGCCTTTGTAACTCCAACCCATATCTTAGCAAGTTCACGATAACTCAGAAAAAAAGCGAATAAAATCTCAAATTTCTCAAATACAAATAAAATTCCCTGCTATATTATTCAGCAAATCATAATAAAAAATAATCTTTTTAAATTACCTTAATTTAATTTTCCACTTATAATTAAACATTTTTTAAACATAAATTTTTTTAAATATTTTTCGTATTATATAACAATATTTTATTACTACATATTTACTAATAAATTAAACTTACTAATGACATTTAAATTTTTAAAATCCATCTCCTCATTAATTTTATAAAAATCATCAAAGTCACAACTTAAAAAATATCACTCATACGTCCCCTGGTACGCATTAAGTTGTCCGCCTTTGTAACTCCAACCCATATCTTAGCAAGTGCACGATAGCTCAGAAAAAAAGCGAATAAAATCTCAAATTTCCAAATATAGATATAATCATAAAAACAAATATTACTGCGTTATGGTCATTATAGCCAACAATTGCACACTGACTCTCAACTCACAATCAACGCAATTATAAGGCAACCAAAGAGAGTACTTCGCCCCAAAAGAACAACTCATTGTTATTATTAGAATGTGCTTTAGTTCGAATAACAACTACAACTATAGAAAAACACGAAGAAACGAATCCTTATTGTCAGGCACTCGTGTGCTGGTCATTTTGGACTAATATACGAGATGTCCTTTGGCTATTTTCTTAAGCAGCTGCTTTTCATGCTGCATTCTTTGCGCAGTTGAGGCAAAGTTTAGCTTTTTTTTTTGTTTTGTTTGTTTGTTGCTCGATGACTGGCAGACTAGCAGCTGACTGGTCACTGCCTCACAATATCCTTAAAGTAAATAAAGAACTTAGAGTGGTAGTCGTAGCAGCCCAATGATGACGACAAACGTCGATGAAGATAATGATGATGATGATAATAATTTCTTTGTAAATGCCCAACAAAAAAAAAACAATGAATGACCCCAGCGACAGCAGTTGCAATCATTTTTTATTTATATGCCTTCGAAAACGACCGACGCCTGTTCTGTGCTTGGTCCTGCTGCTGCCAGCAGCACTTAATGCCGTCTCGCAGGATATAAGTTGCGTACTTATCGATAATGTTTTCGGACACAGCTGTGAAAATATGCGCTCGGCTTATAAATCGCAGTTGTTACCATGTAAATGTGGACAGCATTAAGTTGTGAAGATCAACAGAAAAAAAAACTTTTTGTTTATTTTAGTAAATGTCACTAGTGTGAATTTGTTTTAGCATTAACTGTTATTTTATTGATACTAGTATTTGGTTGATTTGTTGTTTACTAATTGATTTTTAAATAAGTTAATAAATATATATTGCAAAAAATAATTAAAATTGTTTAAATATTTAATAAAACTGATTATAATAACTTTTTTTCTGTAATTTTTAAATTAACGCATTACGTCCGTCATTGCGTATGATTCAAACAAGCACATAGTAAATGGAATTTTGAATAATTATTGTGCCTTTCATTTAGAAGGAACAATTGTATTATTATTTTTTTCTAGAATTCTTTAGGGCATATTTTCATTCAGTAGTTAATGTAAATTCAAAATTCATTCAATTTTTTAAATATATTTTGTGGTTTTGCTGTTTGTAAATGTTTTTATAAATAAACTTGATTTATACTTTAGTTTGTAGCTGCGGTAGCTCAGTGGTTAGTGCGTTCGCTGCGAGAAAGGTCCCCGGTTCAAGTCTGGACTGGGGCTAACAACATCTTTTCATAGAAACATTTTTCTATACCGCGCTATTTTTTTTTCTATTGCCTCTTGGCAGTAAATAGCAAACCTACGAGAGTAAAACATTGCCTATGAAAAGCTCTCACCCGCCGTTCGGATTCGGCAATAAAATGTAGGTCCCACCACTTTGAGTACAAATATAACACGCACAGCTCAAAGTGGTGAGAGAGCTCGGCCTAAGTTCTTATAGAACTGTAGTGCCAAACTATTATTATTATTATTATTATTATTATTATTATTATTATTATTATTATTATTATTATTATTATTGAATATAATCCAGTTTTTTCAATTTTTACCACTTATAAGTTAAAATAACTGCTGATAAAAGCAGTTTGTGTAAATACGTGATTCCATGATTTCCGTAGATTAATTAATTTCATTCAAATTAATTAAAGTTACTTAGTGATAAAAATCAATAAATTTAAATAAATGATTGTAGAGTTATTCGTTTCTATTTGAAAAAAGTAATTATAAAAGTTTACTTTCACTTGTTGTAACGTTCAAATTTGAACTTTCCCTAGGGTGACGAAATTTGATGCATTTATATAATACAGAGTCATTTCTTTAATTAATGTCGGTATTCTTTAATCTATACCTCGTCACTTCTCACTATCTTCAACTCATTTCTTCAGTTCTACTTTATTAAAACACTCTCCTTTGTTTAGTTTAAGTACAATAATAAGTTTTATTAGTTAAGTTAGAATATTAAGTGTTTAATTTTACATCTATTTAGTTTTAAATAATTTTTACATCGTTTTGTTTCCATCTTTTTGGCACAACTTGCCTTGTCTACGGCTCGCACTCCTCATTTAGAGTTCGTTCGTTTCGTTTTGTCTTAGTTCGGCTGTCGTTCTTTTGTCTTGTCTGTTTCTATGTTATTGTGCAAGGTTGCATTTTCTACTACTATTTCTGTCTGCTTCAAGTTGTCATTCCGTTCTTAGTCCGTCTGTCTGGCTGCAATCCCACATTAATTATATATTTTATATTAAACTTTGTGTACCTATTTTTTCTGCTACCATTTTCCACTACTTTTTGTACTACTTTTTTCTACTTCTATTTTTACTCATAAATTCTATCGCTATTTTCTACTCCAGTTTTTTACTGCATTATATTCTACTCATTTTTTTTGTTTTTTTACCTATTTTTCTGCTCCTATTTTTTGTACTTCTTTTTTAACTTCTATTTTTATTCTTATTTTGACTCCTATTTTCTACACCTATTTTCTACTACATTTTATTCTACTAATTTTTTTGTTTTTTTTTTAACTATTCTTGGCTCTCTTTTTTCTACTTTTTGTACTACATTTCATCTTCATTGCATCTTGCATCTCTGGCACAACTTGCCTTGTCTGCGGCTCGCACTCAACTCTTTTAGAGTTCGTTCGTTTCGTTTCGTCTTAGTTCGTCAGTCGTTCTTTTGTCTTGTCTGTTTCTATGTTATTGTGCATGGTTGCATTTTCTACTACTATTTTTTTCTGCTTCTAGTTGTCATTCCGTTCTTAGTCCGTCAGTCTGGCTGCAATCCCACATTAATTATATATTTTATATTAAACTTGTTTACCTATTTTTTCTGCTACCATTTTCCACTACATTTGTACTACTTTTCTCTACTTCTATTTTTACTCCTAAATTCTATCGCTATTTTCTACTCAAATTTTCTACCGCATTATATTCTACTCATTTTTTTTTGTTTTTTTACCTATTTTTTGTACTACTTTTTAGTACTCCTATTTTCTACTTAAATTTTTTTGAACTTTTTATACTACTTTTTTAACTTCTATTTTTATTCCTATTTTGACTCCTATTTTCTACACCTATTTTCTACTACATTTTATTCTACTTTTTTTAACTATTCTTGGCTCTCTTTTTTCTACTTTTTGTATTACATTTCCTACTCCTATTTTTACTTCTATTTTCAACACCTAATTGTACTCCTATTTTTACTCCTATTTTTACTCCTTTTTTACTACATTTTATTCTACCCTTTTTTCTTAACTTAAAAAAATAGTTTTTTAGGTTTTTGTCTCACACTACTTTTTTTTATTACATTTCCAATTGTATGTTTCTTTTTCACCTAAGTTACTTCAATAACTTTTTTCATTACCCCTATGAAAATTGCTACAGTCTTCTTGTACTTTTAGAACTATTTTCCCTAACTATTATTTATGCTTCTTTTTTCATTATTTAAATAGCTGGTGCTTTGTGATTAAATATAATGTTTCCGATTCTTTATTATTTCGAGACATGTTCGAAATGTCTATGAAAGATACATTACAATAAACTATATTTAAATCAGTAGAAACTACACATTTTGCAATTAATTTTTTGTCTACTCCTATTTTCTACTAATTTTTTGTGTGCTTCTTTTCTTTTCTCAACATAAAAATATGGATTTTTGCAACTTTAACATTTTTTTTTCAATCTACTACTATTTTGCTACTTTTTTTAACTATTTATGTCTGTTACTTTTACTGACCGCTCTTTAAAAATGGTATCCAATATGTTATTTAACTACTTTAATTAAACTATATTATTCTGGTACTTTTTCTATTAATTTGTTTTACAACATTTTATAATACTTTTTTAATGACTTTTGACGAATTTTTTATAACTTTTTTGTTTTACATTTCTACTATATTTTCCATTACATTTTCAATTCAATTACATTTTCCACTTATTTTTTTAGTAGAATTGTCAACTACTTATTTTCATTGTCACTATAAAAATTGTTTATACTACATTTTGAATAATTTTTTTTTCTCAGTTATTATATTTTCGTACCAGCTATTAAAAAAACCAACAACATTAAATTTTAAAAAAAATCAGAAAAAGTAGTTTTTTTGATAGGATTTCGTTCCATCGTTCACATGTCTATTTCTCTAAAAAATTGTCTTCTACTACCAGAAAAACTCGTATATCTCCTTTTGATTATATTTTTTATATTTTAGATTGTAAAAAAAGCTATTGTTTCAGTAATCTTTAAACTTTTTTTTTAAAAGACAAATAATATTTAATAAAAAAAATTTATTTTTTTTCATTTTTTTTTAAGACAATATCTTAAATCGATTTTGTCAAATTTTGATATTTATAGTCGTTCTGAAATGTAAGAATGTCATTTTTAAATCAATTGAGAATATTGCACATATTTTAAATTGAATTTTTATATCAAAATTACCCTCCCCCAAAAAAGTGTGACGTGCCTATTTTTTGCAAAACTATCGTTTGAGAATAATGTATTTGTATGAAAACTATCATTTTATTATCCTTTCAAAATAAAAATAAATATAAAATTTCCAGAGAAAAAAATATAATTTCATTATTTTTTTAATGTATTAAATGTGTTGGGTGTGGAATCCACAATACAAAATCCAACATAAAAAAACCACCGGTACAAAATCCACCCGTACAAAAAGCACCCGTACAAAATCCACCTGTACAAAATCCAACAAGCAGGTGGATTTCTTACTGGTTGATTTTGTACGGGTGGGTTTGGCCACACTCCAAAATTCAGGCTTATAGTTGGAATGGTTGGTTTTTTTATTGATAATATAATTTTTTCGAAACCAAGAACTTATTTTTTTACACCATTATCTACCAAACTGTTATTAAGATCAGTATAATAATCTAAAACTTCCTCTGTAGGGACAAAAGCTAAACTTTTTATCATTTTTATTTGGATTGAAATTAGCTCGTTGTTACCATATTTAGTGGCCAATCGTTCTTTTTGTACTCTTCTCAAAATAATTTGTCCAAAGTGGAATAAACAGCCTTTGTATTCAGCAGATGGAAAAAATTGTTGAGCCGCTGCTACAGAGGCTTTTTAAAAATCAGTTTTTATTCTTTTAGGATACAGATGAATGTTGTTAATGCATGCAACACAACATAATTCATAAAACAATTGACAATACGACACTGTATCCTTCTTACTCATAAGGCAAAAAATTAAGGGAACTACTTGTCCTTCCACATATCCATGAATGCTGTATAATTGCTTCATGATGGTTGGTACAACGTAAAATGTACCATCCATCATCCAACATGCAGACTCTGACAAAAGCTTTAAGGTTGATATTGTTCCTAAAATAATATTTCTCTTGTCATTGAAAATTTCATAGGAAAGAACAAAAAGTCCACCTTCGATGAATTTTAATCTTTCAGGAATATCAATTTCACTAAGAGTTTCAAGTTCCTTAATTTTGCTCGCTGGACAGGTAGGCCCGACATTCTTGAGCGCAACCAACAACCACTTCGCGAATGATTTGAGATGGACCCATAGTTGTTGATTGGGCCATATCCTTAATTTGAGAATTTGCTAATATTATACATTTTTTATAGGCTCCTGGATCATGGCAATGCTCTGTAGGTTTTTTGTAGATTTCGTATTGTCAATTTTCTTGGGTTGTTGCAACTCGACCTTTGCAATTATGCGACTTTCATTTTGTGCACAACCATGTATGTTTTAGTCTTTTTGTGCATGTGATAATCATATCCATCAATTACAAGTTTGTCCACTCCTTTATTTGATTTCAAAACAGATATATCCATAGTTTCGTTTTGGTCTTATTAGTTGAATAAATCAAATGTGTATTCTATAGTTTATGTTACGAAAAACGAACAATTTTTAAAACATATATTTATAAGTTTCCTTTTTAATTTTTTAAAGCAACGAATTTTATATAGTTAGATTGCTAAAAAACGATTCAATTGAAAGGGAAAATAAATGGTGGATTTTGGACTAAAAGGTACCTTTTGTACCAAAGAAAAGTTGGATAAATGAAATTGGATTTTGTTCGGGTGGATTTTGTAGAGGTGGATTTTTTAAATTCACAAATTCTGAAAAAGTGAATTTTGTGTCAAATGAATTTTGTGGTGCTCCTGTAATAAAAATGTATGTATATGAATTCTATTTGTTTGTGATATTTTTTTTAACTTTTTAACTTGCATTTTCTACTACTTTTTATATTTCTTTTATTTTTCTACGTTTTCTTTGCCTCTCCACTACGTTTATTAATGTTTTACAAATTTTTGTGTTTTCTACTTTATATTTTTTTTACGTTTTTTCTCCATTTTTTTTTTTTATTAATGTCTTGCTACTTATAATCACTTAATTTCTAAAACAGGTTTCTACTGTATATAATTCAGATATAATTAAATAATATTTTTTATTACTATCACTCTCTTAAATGCTTTTCCTTTAATATTTAAATATTTGTATTTATTTATTAATTTAATTATTAATTTATTTATTAGTTTTAAATTATTTTTCATTGTTTATTACCTTAATTACTGCAATATTTAATTGCAAAAAATGTATTCAATATTATTTCAATTGAAGTATTTTTTAATTTACAAAAAGTTTTGATTTAGCTGCTGTACAATTAAAAATAAAACATTCGTACTACATGACGTATGAGTTTTATGTTATTTAAATTGTTTATTTCTATAATTTGTATATATAAATTGTAATAATTTATTACAACATAAAATACAATTTTTCTGCATTTTAAAATTTACCAAAGCTATGCAGCTTATTAAATATAAACATTTCAGGCAATTAAGCTAATCAAGAAATAATAATCCAATTTCAAATATTAATTAAATAAACAAATACTGCATTTATTTACGCGTTTTATTGTTTTGCATGCAATTATAATAAATAACTAGAAAATTAATTACGAACAACTAAAATATTCAATTTTCCAAGCAGTAAGTAACACATGACGTATGCGTAACCTTTTTATATACAAATTTATTTTCACACATTTTAGTAATATTTTTCAATTTATTAATAATTATTAAATTATTATGCAATTTTGCATAAATCAATTATAAAAAAGTAAAATATTAAAAAAGTATAAACTATAAAAAAATCACAAAATAAATAATTAATTTTAGTTATTTGCATAATATGCAATTAAAGCACGACAATAAAAATCCAATTAAATATGCTTAATTTCACTAGTTTAAAAATAAATTAAACTTGTATTAGTCTCGCTGGCAATTTAATTTATTTTACTGCATAAATTAAATTATTTGCAAATATTTATTGAAATTATAGTCAATTCATTATTATTATTAGGTTGCATATGCTAGATAATTGCACAGATTTTCGCATATTTAATAATTAATTTAGTTGTAACTTTAGTTTGTGTTAAAAAAAGATATACAAAATATAAAATAAAAAAATTCAATAAACAAAACTTGCTAAAGTATTTATTTTGAAATGTGGCAACCACAAACAAGCTGGCAGCCACATTGTCAATATGTGCTGCATTTTTTTTTTAATATTTATTTTATAGTGCATTTTATAAAATGCAAAAAATAAATAATGATATTTGTAAATAATAAAACAAAGTATTTTAATTGCTGGCATTTGTTGGTCTACTGATTAATTTACTGTCCGTTCGACTGTCTGTCCGGCTATTTGAGCGTTTAATAAGTTGACTAAATAACAACTGAAAACACATCCAAATTAGTAGTAGAAAAATTTGAATTTACATTTATAGCTAAATTTTAATTTAATGCAAACCGCAAAAGTTACAAAATATTGCAGCAGTTTTAAAAGTATTTTATATATATTTTTTATATATTATTTTTTATATATTATTTTTTATTTTGTGGTTACAAAGTGTTGAAGGTTTAACGCCCTAGTTGCAGCCAATATTTCCATGACAATATGGCTGACAGAATATTACAAAATATAGCAACAAAAAAAATTGCATTTAAATATTTAAAAAAGAGGAGTAATAGTTTATTAATGCATATAAAATTAATGCATAATAAAAATATAAATCTGATAATAAATGAAGAATAAGATATAATTATAAAAAGGTATCAATAAAATAAACAAAAATAAAACTATGAAAAGAATACTAGGAAAAATGTGTATCAAATATTGTGGAAATACATAATAATATAAAAATAATTCAGGAGTGTTTACAAACATAGAGAAAGTTTTTTCAGTAGAAGAAAAACGTAGTAGAAAAAAGTAGTAAAAAAAGTAGTAAAATACGTAGTAGAAAAAGTAGTAGAAAATTGAAATAGTATTAATAAAATTTATTAAAAATAGTAGTAGTATAAAAATATTATATAAAATTAGTAAAAAAGTACTACGAAATTAAAGGTTATAAAAAAATATTAGAAAAAAGTAGTGGTAGAAAAAATTAAATAAAAAGTAGCAGAAAATACAGTGAAAATATTAAAAAAAATGTATTAAAATAAAATATAAAAAAAGTAGTAGAAAAAAATAGTAAAAAATATAAAAAAGTTTGTATTACTAAAAAGTATTAAAAAATGTATAGCAATAAAGTAACAAAAGAAAGAATTCAAAAAAGTAGTAAAGATATACTAAATGTGGTTAAAAAAAAATATTTAAAGAAAAAATATAAGAAAAAAATTATTTAATATTAAAAAGAATTAAAATAATATATTTAAAAGATTTTTTGTTAAAATGTAGTAGTTGAAAAAAGTAGTAGAAAATTGAAAAAAGTTATTAAAAATAATAGTAGTAAAAAAAATATTAGATAAAATTAGTAAAAAAAAGGTAACAAAATAAAGTACTAAGAAAATAAAGGTTATAGGAAAATAGTCGTAGAAAAAGTACCACTACTTTTTTAAAAGTAAAATATAAAGTTGCAAAAGAGATAGTAAAAATATTTTTAAAAAATGTACTAAATGAAATAAAAAAAGAAGCAGAAAAAAATGTACAAAAAAAATATAAATAAAATATGTATCAATAAAAAGTATTGAAAATATATTTAAAAATATGTAAAAAAGAAGTATCACAAAAAGTATTAAAAATGTAGTAAAAAAATATTCGGAAATTTGGTTAAACAAATATATTTCAAGACAAATGTAATCGACAAAAAATAAGATAAAAAATTGAAGTATTAAAATGTAGTAGTTTAAAAAATTAGTAGACAATTGAAAAAGAAAAAAGTATTAAAACATTATTTAAAATAGTAGTAGTAAAAGTTTTAGATAAAATTAGTAAAAAATAAAATATGAGTGTTTAGTAAAGTACTAAGAAAATAAAGGTTATAGGAAAACGGTACTAGTAGTAGAAAAGAGTAAAATATAAAGTTGAAAAAAAGATAGTAAAAATATTTTTAAAAAATGTACTAAAGGAAATGAAAAAAAAAGCAGAAAAAAATTTTGCAAAATATAAATGTATATGTATCAGAAATATACGTATCAGAAAAAAGTCTGTTAAATATATTTTTAAAAATAAGTAAAAAAAGAAGTATCAGAAAAGTATTAAAAAAGTAGTAAAAAATATATTCGGAAATGTGGTTAAAAAAATATATTTCAAGAAAAATGTAATCGAAAAAAATAAGAAAAAAAAAATGAAGTATTAAAAAGAATTAAAAAAATATATTAAAGTAGTTTTATTAAAAAAAAGTAATAGAAAGAAAGTAGTAAAAAATAAGAGATAAAATATTAAAAAAAAATAAAACCGATTACAATTTTTCAATATAAATTTAGAATAAAAGAAAAAGTAGTAGTAGCAAAAATTAGTTCCAAAATGATATTACAAAAAGTAGAAAAACGTTATTATATAATTTTATAAACAGCATATTTTTCAGTTGCTCAATTATAAATATTAGAAAAAAAATATATATGAAAGCAATATGTATTAAATATAATTAATTATTCAAAATTTAAAACTTTTGTACTCAAAAAAAATTATAGTAATTTTAAATTACTTCATTGCTTAATTTTTAATTTTTTACTATAGTTTTGAAAAAGTAGTAGAAAAAGTATTTTATAAATAACAGTAGGAAAAGAAACGTCGACAAACAATTTTATAAACCGCTTAATTTGCAGTTGTATCACACATGAATTTTATACGTCGCATGTGCTACTAACCAAAAAAAAAATGTATTTAAAAAGTTAAAAAAAAAAAAAAAAAAAAAAAATTTGTAATCCCCATACAATGTGACCATAAATCTGCGTAATTGAAAAAGCAATAAACTTGCATTCAGCAAACATTTAATTCACTGCAGCCTCGGGTGTAGTCTGTGCCCTCGCGTAGGCACAAAGCAATTGAATTGCTACACCAAAAAAAAAAGGGCAGCCAATCAGACAGCAGACAAACGGCGACGTGCAACAAAAAGAGTAGTGGACCGAAAACAAAAAAATTCAATTAAATATGACTGTAGAAATATGTGCGCTAGAAAAAAACAATTGCAAAAAAAAATAGTAGCAAAAAAATAGTAGTAGAAAAAAAAAGTAAAATTGTTATAAAAGTTATAAAAGAAATGTAGCTCAAAATAAAGTTAAGAAAAAATCAGTTGAAAAAGTAGTTTTTGTTAAGTTGGTTAAAAAAAAGTAGTTAGTTCAAAAAGAATAAAAAAAAGGTTGTTAAAAAAGTTATTCAAAATTTAGATGGGAAAAGTAGTAAAAAAATGGTTTAAAAATACTGTTTAAAAAGTAGTTTAAAAAGTATTTAAAAACGTATTTTAAAAAAGTAGTATAAAAAAGTAAATAAATTTTTTTTTTTAAAAAGTAGTTTAAAAAAGTACTTAAAAAATAAAATAAAAAATGTATTAATTGAAAAGTTTTAATTAGTTCAAAAAAGGCACACTACAAATTAAAAGTAGTGAAAAAAATTAAAAGGAGATTAACAAAGATGTTAAAAAAAGTAGTTAAAAAAGTGTTTCAAAAATTAGTTTAAAAAAATGCCTTAAGAAAGTAATGAGAAGTAGTCAAATAAATAGTAGTAGAAAAAAATAATTCCATTGAAGTTTGTTAAATATTTTATGAGAGAATAGTAGAAATAGGAGTTGAAGAAACAGTAAAAAAAAGAATAGTAGGAGTAAGTCATTTGAAAAAGTATTGACATATATTAGTCACAAGAAGTGTTAGTAAGAGTTGTCGCTAAATGTAACAGCAAAAAATATTAGCAAAGAGAAGTGGCACAATGTAGTTAACAAAAAAAAGTAGTAGCAAAGAATAGTGTCTAAAAGTTTTAACAAAATTTGTTAGGAAAGTTTTAACCAAAGTAGAAGCTATAAGTACTAGCAAAAGGTAGCTGCAAAAGTAACAAAAAGTTGTAGCCAAAGACAGTAGCAAAAAGAAGGTACAAAAGGAGAAAAAGTAGTCGATAATAGTAGTCACAAAAAGAGATAGCAAAAAGTAGGAGCAAAAACTAGTATGAAAAAGTAAGAAAAAAATAGTTAAAGTAGGTAGTAGCAAAAATTGGTAGCTAAAAGAAGTAGCAAAAAGTAGCTGCGAGTTGCAGCAAAAAAAAATAATAGTAATAGTAAAAGGAAAAAGTATTTCCAAAAATGAGTACCAAGGAAAAGTATTAGAAAAGTAGTAGCAAAAATTGTTAGCTAAAAGAAGTAGCAAAAAGTAGTGGGCAGTTGAAGCAAAAAGAAATAATAGTAATAGTAGTAGTAGCAGGAAAAAGTAGTTGCAAAAATTAGTAATAATGAAAAATATTAGAAAAGTAGTAGCAAAAAGTTTCAAAAAGTAGCGCAAAGTTAATAGAAAAACCTGAAACCAAAGTTACCAAAAAAAAAAACTAAATTGTAGCACGTCGCCGCTATATGGGGCCCATGCTTTAGGTAGTAGGTGTCGCCAACAAAGTGTCGATTGAAAAGACAAAAGTTTTTTCATTTTTTGTCCAAAAACATTCGCCTCATTTCTGCTACTTTTTTTTGGCTGTACATAAACTTTTTGGCCATTTTAATAGACAGACAAAAAAAATAGGGATGGACAGACAGTATGCCTACGCGGTGTAGGTGCGCTGCAACACAAGTGGGCTAAAGGCATTAAATTAAAGGTAAAGGCCACTGGACTGTGGCCACTGGCAAACACGCTGCTCGTCGCCAGACACCACAGTGCATACGTAATGTATTTCCAAAGGATATAGCAGTAAAAAAAAATAGGACAAAAAAATCAAAACTAAAAACGGCTGCCACAACCCTAGAGATGAAGCCACATTCTTTCAAAAAAAAAAAAACCCGCATCCTTGCAAAAAGCAGCCTCCTGCTAAAACCATTCAAAAATGTTTAACTGACTGTGTTTTTGCCGGTGAAGAACACAATTCGAGGCGGCGACCATAGTTCGAACGGCGAACATTTCGTTCGAATTCAACGACTCAAAACAGATCAAAGTTAGCGGCGCATTTGAACGTTCCATCGGTCGTTCTCTCAGTCGTTCTCTCGGTCATACAGTCGTTCATTCATTCGTCCTTTCGTTCAAATGGTTGCTGCATTGCAATGCAATCGCGGATGCATGAAGGACACAAAGTTGCTCAACGATTTTATTGGTGGTTTTTTCTACGTTTAGGAAATTTTTCTATTCCTCTGGTTTGTTGGTATTTTTAGTGTTGCTGTGTGACAGAAGCCATGGCCACGAACAAGCGAATGACTTTAGCGTAGACAGCTCAAGAATGTTGTACGATTGATGTTTTTTAGAAAATAGAAAAATAATAGTACGATTAATTCAAAAAATATCTTATTATATTCAACTAATAGAAAAAATAATTGTGCACTAGAAAATCAAATTTTCACTAAAAATTCTATCTTTGAAGAAAAAATTAATTTTTACTTTAAATTCGATTTCTCATTAAAATTCAATTTTTTATTCTCATTCGATTTGTCACTAAATATTCAATTTTGCATTAAAAATTCAATTCGTCACTCAAAATTCAATTTTTCACTAAAAAATAAATTTTTCACTATATATTCAATTTATCACTACAAATTCAATTTTTCACTAAAAATTAAATTTTTCACTAAAAATTCAATTTTTCATTAAAAATTCTATTTCTCACTAAAAAGTCGATTTTTCACTCAAAATTAAATTTTTTCACTCAAAATTCAATTTTTCACTAAAAATTCAATTTGTCACTAAAAATTCAATTTGTCACTAAAAATTCAATTTTTACTAAAAATTCAATTTTTCACTAAAAATTCAATTTATCACTAAATATTAAATTTTTCACTAAAAATTCAATTTTTCACTCAAAATTAAATTTTTCACTAAAAATTCGATTTTTCACTAAAAATTTAATTTTTCACTGAAAATGAAATTTTTTACTAAAAATTTAATTTTTCACTATATATTCAATTTTTCACTAAAAATTCAATTTTTCACTAAAAATTCAATTTTTCGCTCAAAATTGAATTCACTATAAATTCAATTTTCCACTATAAATTCATTTTTTCACTATAAATTCAATTTTTCACTATAAATTCAATTTTTCACTAAAAATTCGATTTTTTACTAAAAATTTAATTTTTCACTGAAAATGAAATTTTTTACTTAAATTTTAATTTTTCACTTAAAATTCAATTTTTCGCTAAAAATTCAAATTTTCACTAAAAATTCAATTTTTCAGTAAATTTTTTAGTTTCTTAATTTATTTCTATGGCGCTTTTGTGCTGTGGGTATCCTGCGCCGTGCTTCTGCAAGCAATGCAGACCGCGATTGTTTGTCGTCCGCAGAGAGACAACGAGTGGCTGAGCGCACGATATTAAAATGAAAGAAATATAGCTGAAAACTTTTTTGTGTGGCTTCTATTTTTTTTGTTTTCTTTCGTTTTGTGCTAAACAAGATTTTGGTGGTTTTCTTATTTGTGACCGGCATTGAAATTGGTCGAAACGGTGGCTGACCAATTGAGCGTATCAAAGGGAATAAAGTTAAAAATTTGATTTAAAAAATAACTATTTAAAATTCAAAATAGATGAAAATATTATTTTATAATTGTTTATTTAAAAAATACAGTACAATTAAACATATCCAATTTAAAAAATTAAACAAAAAATTAAAAACAAAAAAAAAATTAAAAATAAAAAAAATAGAAAAGTAAAAATAAAAAAACTAATATATATGAAAAAATTGAAAAAAGAAGTAAGAAAACCAAATATAAACTATAAAATCTCAAAAGTCTTTAAATACACTTCAAAATTATTACAAATCGCAGCAACAAAAGCTGTCACCTGCAATTGCCACAGAGTGACAACACTCAAAACGAACTTCCGCCATTGGGAATCACCCAAAAATAGCAGAGTTCCTGAATGTAGCTACACCTGAGAGTCAATTGCTTCCTGCTCATTAGCTGCATGTTTGCTTAAAGCACGTTGCCATATTTGAGACGGGGTTTTGCAATGGCAGACTGAGGTAAATAAAGAATTTGAGGCAACTGAAGGAACTGGGGAAATTAATGGCACCAAAGAAACTTAAGTGGCTAAAGCTATTGAGGGAACTGAGACAACTGCATCAACTGTAGCACCTGAAGTTGCCGCTGAATTACAGCACACGCGTGCTAAAGATGTCGCAATAACGCACTCTGGCGTCAAAATTCGAAAAACTGCTGCAACTACGACTATGTCTAGTAGTACCTACTCTTGTAACAATTGCCACTATAAAAACAATAAGTTGTAAATAAAACAAAAAAAATATAACAACTTCAACACTAGTGACAGCTGTTTGTTGTGGCAGTCACCAACTACAACTTCGTCCTGACTGCAGCTCGAACGAAGAAACGTCCTGTCTGCGCGCTACTGTTAATAATAGTTGTAATAATAATTATAATAAAACTAACAAAAAAAAATCCTTGTATATCAAAACTTGTTTTTGTTGTTACTACATTTTCTTTTTTGTTTTTGTTTCTGCTCCTGCATAACACATGTTGTGGCAAAGTCGTTAAAAGTTAGTGTTTGACTTCGTCCTTAAGGCGTAACGGATTTTCTTGACTTTTTTTTGTTGCAATCACGCTTTCTTCTCGTTTTTTTATGTCTACTGCCTGTGCGCTTCTTTTTTCAGCATCATAGTTTTTACCAGATTTTGTGGCTGCAAATTCTTAGTGTCCTTTTGCACTTTTGTTCTGTGTTTTTAGTGTCTCGCATTACTTCGACAGTTTCGCGGAAGTTGTTGACAAAGTATTTGTAGTCCTTGTAATCCTTGAAGTCCTCGTGAGTCAACATCTACGTTGTTGTCTGCGCCTTGTGAGTGTCCTTAATGCTTGGCGTTGTGTCTTTGTTTCGATTTGTTTTGTTTTATTTTTTTAAATTATATAATTGAGAAATATTATCAGTGATATGGTGATATATGATATATGATATATGATATATGATATATGATATATGATATATGATATATGATATATGATATATGATATATGATATATGATATATGATATATGATATATGATATATGATATATGATATATGATATATGATATATGATATATGATATATGATATATGATATATGATATATGATATATGATATATGATATATGATATATGATATATGATATATGATATATGATATATGATATATGATATATGATATATGATATATGATATATGATATATGATATATGATATATGATATATGATATATGATATATGATATATGATATATGATATATGATATATGATATATGATATATGATATATGATATATGATATATGATATATGATATATGATATATGATATATGATATATGATATATGATATATGATATATGATATATGATATATGATATATGATATATGATATATGATATATGATATATGATATATGATATATGATATATGATATATGATATATGATATATGATATATGATATATGATATATGATATATGATATATGATATATGATATATGATATATGATATATGATATATGATATATGATATATGATATATGATATATGATATATGATATATGATATATGATATATGATATATGATATATGATATATGATATATGATATATGATATATGATATATGATATATGATATATGATATATGATATATGATATATGATATATGATATATGATATATGATATATGATATATGATATATGATATATGATATATGATATATGATATATGATATATGATATATGATATATGATATATGATAT
This sequence comes from Dryomyza anilis, assembly GCA_951804985.1. Classification (NCBI taxonomy): domain Eukaryota; kingdom Metazoa; phylum Arthropoda; class Insecta; order Diptera; family Dryomyzidae; genus Dryomyza; species Dryomyza anilis. The sequence continues at coordinate 9,202,126 of OX638131.1, read as the reverse complement.
ATGATATATGATATATGATATATGATATATGATATATGATATATGATATATGATATATGATATATGATATATGATATATGATATATGATATATGATATATGATATATGATATATGATATATGATATATGATATATGATATATGATATATGATATATGATATATGATATATGATATATGATATATGATATATGATATATGATATATGATATATGATATATGATATATGATATATGATATATGATATATGATATATGATATATGATATATGATATATGATATATGATATATGATATATGATATATGATATATGATATATGATATATGATATATGATATATGATATATGATATATGATATATGATATATGATATATGATATATGATATATGATATATGATATATGATATATGATATATGATATATGATATATGATATATGATATATGATATATGATATATGATATATGATATATGATATATGATATATGATATATGATATATGATATATGATATATGATATATGATATATGATATATGATATATGATATATGATATATGATATATGATATATGATATATGATATATGATATATGATATATGATATATGATATATGATATATGATATATGATATATGATATATGATATATGATATATGATATATGATATATGATATATGATATATGATATATGATATATGATATATGATATATGATATATGATATATGATATATGATATATGATATATGATATATGATATATGATATATGATATATGATATATGATATATGATATATGATATATGATATATGATATATGATATATGATATATGATATATGATATATGATATATGATATATGATATATGATATATGATATATGATATATGATATATGATATATGATATATGATATATGATATATGATATATGATATATGATATATGATATATGATATATGATATATGATATATGATATATGATATATGATATATGATATATGATATATGATATATGATATATGATATATGATATATGATATATGATATATGATATATGATATATGATATATGATATATGATATATGATATATGATATATGATATATGATATATGATATATGATATATGATATATGATATATGATATATGATATATGATATATGATATATGATATATGATATATGATATATGATATATGATATATGATATATGATATATGATATATGATGTATGATGTATGATATATGATATAAAATATTATATATTTTAAACAATGCTAAAAATAGATATTCCAAAAAATTATTTGCAAATTTTATTTAATATTTATTTGTTTCTACTATTTTTCAATATTGTTTTATTGATTTTTATAATTTAGTTGCGTTTTTTAAATTTTATTATTTGATTTATTTTAATTATAATATTTTTTTAGTAGTTTTTTTTACAAAAAATAACGCGAACATTTTGTGCATTTTTGTAGGTCGATTTATTTTCACCAGACTGCAATGCATTCCTTGGCATTACTGCTGCAATAAAACATACAAAAAATATTAACAACAGCAGCAGCACTAACTAAAGATAATAAACCAAAAACACGCCGGCCAGTTGCCGGCAATGCGCTGAAGTGCGACGCACCGCAAAGCGGCCGCATCCGGCGGAAGTGAGTTAAGTGAGCGCCAAATACAATGGCGTGGCATAGCGCACACGCCATAAAATAAAGCGCGTAACCGCAAGCAACAAATGGAAAAGAAAAATAAAAAGTATTGTTGAAAAATGTTATAAAGTATTTTTTATAAAACAATTGCAACAAAACGAACGAGAGAGAGGCCGCTTTATTACAGCGCAAGAAATACTGCATAAATTAATTGTTTTTTTTTTTGGGGCACGCATGAAAAATTCGACTTTTGGGAGCTATGTAAATAATAAAAGAACCTACACGTTTAACTTGATGCAGATGCATCGGTGTGTGTGTGTTTGTGAAATAGGCGGCCATGTGTGTTTTGGGTCACTGTTGAGATAGCAGTAAAAACACAACCGCAAAACAGCGGAAGCAGAAATTAACTGGCGTAATAGGTAAAAAAAATATTAAGTTTGTATTTTTTTAATTTCTATTTTTTGCATCTACATCAAAAAATAAAAAGTGAATTATTCAAAAAGATTAACTGAAAAAAGACTTACTGCTTTTTAGTGCTTCAAAACCACTGTTACAGTTTTTTTTTAAGTATTTCAATATTTTTTTGTTCAAAATAATACTTAGTTTTTTTGCTTTAGACATTTTTGCTTTAATTTTTCTTTTTTTTATTTCTGCATTTGATTGTTGTGATCTGTCTGCCTTTAATGTGTTTCTTTATTTTTTCCAGTTTTTTGCTTACATTGAAAATTTTAATTTTTATATTATGTCTTTGCGCCAATTTTGTGTAGATTTTTGTTTTTTATGAACTTATTTCTGTTTTTGCTTTGATTTTTTTTGTGTGCACCGTTTTGTGTTTTTTATTTTTAATTCTGTATGATTTTATTTATTTAAATATGCTTTTTTCTTATTTTTTTTCCTTTTTATTGTTTTCGTTTTGTTTGCTTTTGTTTTTTTTTTTCATTTTCTTTGATTTTGTGTTTTTGCATACAACTTTCTTTTTTTTACTTTAATTTTGTCTTTTGATTTTTTTTTTTTATTGAGTTTTCTTTTGATTTAGTGGTTTTGCTTATATTTATGCGTTGGATTTTGTGTTTTTGTTTTTTTATTTTGTTTCAACTTTTTTTATTTTAATTTTGTGTTTATTTTTGATTTTTATTATTTTGTTGTTGATGTTTTTTTGTTATATTCATTATGTGTTTTTGGTTTATCCATATTTATTTTATTTCTTTATTTTTTATTTCTTTTTTTCTTTATTTCTTCATTTCGTTATTTCTTTATTGTTTTATTTCTGTTTTTCTTTATTTCTTTATTTTTTTTTCTTCTTTATTTCTTTGATTCTTTATTTATATATTATTCTTTATTTCTTTATTTTTTTATTTCTTTATTTCTTTATTTATATATTATTCTTTATTTCTTTATGTCTTTATTTCTGTATTTCTTTATTTTATTTCATTATTTGTTTATTTATTTCTTTGTGTCTTTATTTGTTTATTTCTTTATTTCTTTATTTCTTTATTTATTTATTTCTTTATTTATTCCTTTATTTCTTTATTTCTTTATTTCTTTATTTCTTTATTTCTTTCTTTCTTTATTTCTTTATTTCTTTATTTCTTTATATCTTTATATCTTTATATCTTTATATCTTTATTTCTTTATTTCTTTATTTCTTTATTTCTTTATTTCTTTATTTTTTTATTTCTTTATTTCTTTATTTCTTTATTTCTTTATTTCTTTATTTCTTTATTTCTTTATTTCTTTATTTCTTTATTTCTTTATTTCTTTATTTCTTTATTTCTTTATTTCTTTATTTCTTTATTTCTTTATTTCTTTATTTCTTTATTTCTTTATTTCTTTATTTCTTTATTTCTTTATTTCTTTATTTCTTTATTTCTTTATTTCTTTATTTCTTTATTTCTTTATTTATTTATTTCTTTATTTCTTTATTTGTTTATTTCTCTATTTGTTTATTTATTTATTTATTTATTTATTTATTTATTTATTTATTTATTTATTTATTTATTTATTTCTTTATTTATTCCTTTATTTCTTTATTTCTTTATTTCTTTATTTCTTTATTTCTTTATTTCTTTATTTCTTTATTTCTTTATTTCTTTATTTCTTTATATCTTTATATCTTTATATCTTTATATCTTTATTTCTTTATTTCTTTATTTCTTTATTTCTTTATTTTTTTATTTCTTTATTTCTTTATTTCTTTATTTCTTTATTTTTTTATTTCTTTATTTCTTTATTTTTTTATTTCTTTATTTCTTTATTTCTTTATTTCTTTATTTCTTTATTTTTTTATTTCTTTATTTCTTTATTTCTTTATTTCTTTATTTCTTTATTTCTTCTATTTCTTTATTTCTTCTATTTCTTTATTTCTTTATATTTTTATTTCTTTATTTCTTTATATTTTTATTTCTTTATTTCCTTAATTCTTTATTTCTTTATTTCTTTATATCTTTATTTCTTTATTTTTTATTTATTTATTTCCTAATTTCTTTATTGCTTTATTTTTTATTTTATACACTCTTGAGTACCCTTAATATGGCTGCGATTTACAAATAAAATAATAAAATGATTTTTTTAATTTACTTTTTCTTTTAATTTTTTTTTTTAGCTTATAAATAGACTTAAGCAAATATTTGAGCATCTTCATTGCGGGTACAAAATTTGTTGCTTTAACTACTGCTTCTTTTTCATCCACATTCTTTGCTTATTTCTCTCCCTAAACGAACATTACAAAAAATTAAAAAAAAATCCAAAAAATATTCATTTTACAAAAATGTAAAAAAAAAAAATCAGCAACAAATTATTGCAAGTCTATCTATGCAAACAACATAAAAGCGACAAAAAATGTGCTGCCAAAAAAAATAAATAAAAAGGTTTTTTTCTTTATTATTATTTTTTTCTTTTTTGTTTAGTTTTCAACTATTTGTTTTCTTATGCATTCAGAGGCAACAACCAACCAACTAACTAACTGTCTGTTGGCCATAGAAAAAGCGGCAACATAAACTAACTGCCAGCCAAAAGTCAAATGAAAGCAACTGGCAGCCAAAGCAAGCACAAAGCTTTGAAGAAAAATGTGGTAGAAACAAAAAATAAATGGCTAAAATTAGCAAGCATGAAATTTGCTGCATGTGAAGCGTAGTATATATGCGTCTGATGCGTCTAGACGCAGACATGCTGCAAAAGTGACAATTGGTGGCAAACAATTTAAAACTAAATTGTTCTTTTTAATAATTTTAAAAATTTAAAAATACTGCAAATTATAAATCTTTTTCATTAAAAACCTCAATACTATTAAGTTTCCATAATATTCATTTTATTGATTCACTAATATTATGTTTATACTTTCAATACTATTCATTTAATTTATCCTATACTATTAAACTGTTAGTTTCAATACTATTCATATAATTTATCCAATACTATAAAAATTATAGTTTCAATACTATTCATTTAATTTATCCAATACTATAAAACTTATAGTTTCCTTACTATTTTTAATTTTAATATCACTAAATACATTACTATTGATTATGTAGTTTAAATATTAATTAATTTATTGTTTCAGTACTATTAAATTTATATTTTTAAAACCAATAAATTTATTGCTTTAATACTATTAAATTTATAGTTTCAATACTATTGAATTTATAGTTTTAAACTAATTAAAATTTTAATACCATTATATGTATAGTCTCAATACTTTTAAAATTTTGAGTCTCAATACTTGTTTCATTTTCTTGATTCAATTCTACTATATTATAATGTCAATAGTATTACATTTATTATTTTAAAACACAAATTCGTTTTCAGTACCGCATGACGTATGAGTAATATTTACCATCTCAGCAATTCATGATTTTTAAAAACAACTCATGAATATTTTGCTAATACAAAAATTACTAAATAAACTACACAATATTTGCATAATTGCACATAAATTACAAAAACAATAAAATTCAAATTGCAACAGCAACAATAATCGCCACAAAATGCCAACGTTTAATATGCCACATGCTGTTGAGCTGAATTGAGTTGAGCTTAAAGCTATTTTGTGCTTAATTTAATTTACGATTGCAAAAAGCGCTTCAAGTGGCAGCAAAAACTTTTACAACATTTTGTTGCTGCTACTGCTGTTGCTGCCACTGCAGCAATTGCAATTGCTGTTAAGTTTAATTAGTTGCAGCGCCACCAATTGATGCAATTTAATTTGCCAGAAACTTTGGCGCAAATCAGGCGCATAATTCGTTTTAGCAACAAAAATTATAGCAGCAACACTAAATGCTGTTACTGCTGCTCTTGCTCTTGCTGCTGCTACTGCAACGACACATGCGGCAACAGGCGGAAATGCGTACGCAAAATGTTGGCCATGGCGGAAATGACGCCACACACAGTAACGAGAAATCAAAAACATAATTTAACAAATGCAACAACGACAACATTTCTAACTAAATTAAGCACGAGCAACTTTTGCTGTTGCTGTTAAAGTTGTTGATAATTTTGATGTTCTTGTTGCCGCTGCTGCTGTTGCTCTGGTTGCTGCTGTTAATGCTGCTATTGCTGAAAACAAGGTACGCGCACAGCTTCCGCAAACTGGGGCAAAAGTTGGTGCTGTCGGCGCAATGTTTGATTTCATTGCGCCAATGAAACAAACAAAATTGCAAGGATTCCGAAAACTCGTTGCATTTCGTTTTTCCGAAATTAGTTTTGGGAGAAAAGTTTTTGGCAGTACAAGTTGGCGGTGCACTCAGAAATAGAAATGGGGTAATATCACAGTATCAATAGTTTTAATACTATTACATTTATAGTTTTAATACTTTTAAATTCTATATATACAATACTAATAATTTAACGTTACAAATACTATTCAATTTATAGCTTTAGTATCACGAAATTTATAGTTTTTGTAATTTAATCTTTAAAGTTTCAATACTATTATATTATAGTTTCAATTCTTTTAAATTTATAGTTTCAAAAATAATTAATTTATAGTTTGAATACCATTAAATTAATCGTTTTAATACCATTTAATATATATAGTAAAAACATTAAATGTATACACTCAAAACTTTTTCAATTTTAATGTTAAATTTATTGTTTAATAAGAGTATTCTATTGATTTAAATACTATTAAGTTTATATTTTCAATACAAATAATCTATAGTTAAAACACTAATAAATTTTCGCTTCAATACTATTAAATTTATGTACTACTATATTTATAGTTTCAATACAATTAAATCAAAAGTTTCATAACTATTACATTTATCGTTTTAATACTATTAAATTTATAATTTCAATACTATTAAATTAAAAATTACAATATTATTAAATTTATTAAAATGAAAAGACTGAAATACGCCATTTTTGTTTTCTGAGTGTTTATATTTTATTTGTTTGTTCTTATTTTCTATTAAATTTATGAACAACTGAAATACATAAAATTGCAACTACTATTAGAAACAACCACACCAACGAAAAAAAAACTCCAACTAAACTAAAACTCAACAAAATGCACGCTAAACGTGTGTTAATTACCGCACAGTCACAACCGCAACGTGAGGTCCATTAGAAACACAAGTTTTTATGTTATTTTTATTATTATATGTATTTTTTATTATTTTGACAACCACATAAAAACGTTTTTAATTGAGTTTTTCCGTTTGTGCGTATACGTGCAACCGTGGCAAACATTTTTGTTTTTAGTTTTAATTGCATTTCTTTTATTTAAATTTATTGTATTTGTTTGCAGCAACAGCTAACAAGTGCATTGAAAATTGCATAAATAAACTAATGAATGCATTTGTTTGTGCAAAATTTTGGGAAGCTGTGTCAAATTAAATAATTTTTTTACAGCTTTTGTAGTGGGTACAACATGACGTATGAGTGTGTAATTGTATATAAACATTAATGAAATGTGTAAAATACAATTCCATAAATTTATAAATCTCTTTCATAACTCTAAAATATTCGTAGAATTTTTGAAAACAATATAAATCTATTTTAATTGCACCAAAAATATTTAATTCAATAAAACTTTAATGAGAATTGAAATTAAAGTTATATAAAATTCTTTTTTTTATATAAAAATATTAGTGATTTTTAGTTTCTATACTATTAGTTTAACAGTTTCAATACTATTAATTTTATAATTTTCATATGATTAGATTTATAGTTTCAATAGTATTAAATTTATAGTAATATTACTTTTAAATTCTATATATTCAATACGATTAATTTTATTTTTTTAATACTATTAAATTTATATTTTCAATACCACATAATTTATAGTTTTTGTACTACTTACTTACTTACTTTAATGGCCCTTACAACCGTGGGTCGGTTTTGGCCGCTGAGATGAAGCCGCGCCAGTCGGATCTGCTTTGCGCGCGCTGACGCCAGTTAGAAATACAAAGCGTTGCCGGGTTGTCCTCAACTTGGTCTTTCCAACGCAGATTTGGACGCCCTCTTATACGCTGTCCACCTTAGAGTTTCGATTCAAGCACCTTCTTGGCTGGAGTGTTTGCATCCATTCGTTTGACATGACCTAGCCAGCGAAGCCGCTTGATCTTGATGCGCTTGACTATGTCAATGTTGTCGAATAACTCATACAGCTCGTGGTTCATCCTGATTCGATACTCGTTAGTAAAGCAGATAGGGCCAAAGATTTCTCTCGAACGCTCCCAGTATTCTCTCATCGGTGGAGGCCAGCGTCCATGTTTCCGCACCATAAAGTAGGACGGGCATGATGAGTGACTTGTTGAGCGTTATTTTTGTCTGGCGAGAGAGGGTTCTACTTCGCAATTGCCTACTGAGCCCAAAGTAGCACCTTTTGGCAAGAGTTATTCTCCGTTTGATCTCCAGGCTGACGTCGTTGTTGCTGTTTATGCTGGATCCCAAGTAGACGAAGTCCTTCTCAATGTCGAACTTGTGAGTGTCAAAATCAGCTTTTTGTCCAAGACGCACGGACTCTATTTTGCTTGTTGACACAAGGAACTTCGTCTTGTCCGTTCACCGCAAGACCCATTCGACGCGACTCTTTCTCCAATCTGGAGAATGCTGCGCTAACTGCTCATGTGCTCCTGCCAATGATATCAATATCGTCGGCATATGCGAGCAGCATGACACTTTTGTTGAGGATAGTGCCGCTTTGACGGAGTTCGGCAGCTCGAACTATTTTCTCCATCAATAAGATAAAAAAGTCGCACGATAGGGAGTCACCCTGTCTGAAACCTCGTTCGGTATGAAATGGCTCGGAGAGGTCTTTTCCTATTCTCACTGAGCAACGTGTGTTGCTCAGGGTCATCCTGCAAAGCCTTATAAGTTTCGCAGGTATACCGAACTCAGACATTGCGGCGTTTAATCATTCCCTTATCGGAGTGTCGAAGGCGGCTTTATAGTCGACTAATAGGTGGTTGGTGTCGATCTGTTTTTCTAGGGTCTTTTCCTGGATTAGGCGCAATGTGAAAATCTGTTCTATGGTGGACTTTCCAGGTCTGAAGCCGCAGTGATAAGGTCCAATCAGTCTGTTGACGATGGGCTTCAGTCTTTCAGAGTTTTTCAGTCTTTTCAATTTTTGTTCTATACAATTTAAAATTTCAATACTATTAAACTAATACTTTCAATACTATTAATTTTGTTGTAGCAATACTATTAATTATACAAATTATTCAATTTGTAGTTTGAATAATATTGAATTTATTGTTTTAATACTTCTAGATGTTTAAGCAAGTAAGTGTTTAATACAAATAAGTTTATATTTTTAATACATTTAAATCTATAGTTGAAACACTAATAAATATACAGTTTAAAAACAATTAAAGTTATAATTAAAAGACTATTAAATTTGCTTTTTCAATATTATTAAATACAATAAAATTTATTATTTAAATACTATTATATTTATAGTTTCAATACTATTGAATTTATAGTTTCAATACTATTGAATTTATAGTTTCAATACTATTGAATTTATAGTTTCAATACTATTGAATTTATAGTTTCAATACTATTGAATTTATAGTTTCAATACTATTAAATAATTTTTTTTTTCTTTCATAATTCCTTAAAAGAACAAGCAGTTTTTTTATAAAATAAAAAAAAGCTAATTAACATTAGTGACTTTTACAACATTAGAAAATACTCATTGGCTGCTTAATGTAGCGAAAATGTTACCACCATTTTGTGTAATAGATAAAAAAAGGACATTTCACGCGCATTAATGCGATGCCACAAAAATCAAGCGCATATTCCAAATGTCATTAGCTAATAGAATTTTCGAAAATTACAAAAAATACAAACCAAATACGAAAAAATTCAACACGTAGCATTTTTTTTAACACAACCACCAAACACATTCGCACGTGACTTTGTGCGATGCTACTTTTAAGGATTTCTTTTTTTTTTTTGGCAATTTCTTTAAATTCTTCAACTTCACTGATTTCCCACTAGATTTAAATATATACAAAAACTTTTGCTATTTTTTACCTTTTAAAATATGTAACACAAAACAAAAAACACATAGAATATAACAATTAATTCAAGTCCTGTCAGCAGTAGCTCATACTATGCTGCATATATTTCCTAGAAATTTTCGCAATTTGTCAACCTTTAGTCAGGGCTGTCAAAAATGTCACAACTCATTTGTAGTTTATACTGCGTAAATGACCAACAACTAACCGTCGTCATTGTCCTTGAGTCCGCTTGTCTTCTACGAACATGCGAAATTAATAAAGCCTGACAAAAGTTTTAATCCCTAAATTATGCGCTGCTTTTACAACTACTTTAAAAACCCCCCTTTTAAACCCTTTGCTGCCCTGCCCGCAGTGTTATTTAACTTCGACAACACAATGTTACCCGAAGGACTCATTTGCTGCATGTTTGACGCATGTTTTCACAGCGTACAGAAATCGTCCTTCAACATTTTCACATTTTCGCAACGCACAATTTAAATTTAGTATTAAATCCTTTTTTGACTATCGCAACCTTTGCCCAAAATTGATACACGGATTATATGTTGGCATTAGGGTCTGTGAAGAAACGGGGTAGCTCTGCCTAAATGAAAACTTTTCGCAACAAAATTTCCAAATCTATAAAATTTATCAAGCGTCAAGCGTTAGAGAAACTGTTGCAAATCAAAAGTTGCTCCTTGCAGGGACTACGCACAACAACAACAACAAGAATAATACAATTATTATACTTTAATGATAAATACATGGCAACAGTAATAAATGCGTTTATTAATACTTGGCGATTGTTGCTGTTTGCTATGGCCATTCGGTTTGTTGAGGGTTTTCATTAGAGTCCTTTGGCATTAGTGCACGTTCGTGTTGTGGGGTGCGACTTGAGTAGGAGGAGGAAGAAGAGGAGAAGGCATTGAGTTGTGAGGTTTCTAAATGAGCACCAGCTAAAGCAACAATTTTGACGCGTAATGCGCAGCGCTAAGTGTTGTAAAAACAGCCGCAGGACTACGTAGCTGATGACAGAATATAAACGTCTAGAAGTTAAATTTATTTTTGTAAAGTTCTGAGGGTCTTAATATTTGAAATAATTATTTTAAAACGTTTTAACTTAATGAAAATGAGTGCGAATAAACAAAAAATTCTTTTCGGATTAACGGATAACATAGTTTAGAACAAATTAAGTATTATAAAGCATGCGGATAAACATATTTGAGGCGCGGATAAACGTTTAGAATTAACTTAATAATATATATTATATTGTCAAAATTTTTTTTGGATAAAATAAATTGTATAAATTGTAATTTCTTGCATTTTCGATGTTTACGGATAAACAAAAAATACATTTTTATGATAAACGAATAACCTCTTCGGATGAACGGATAACATTTTTGATTACAATTTAAACATTATATAGCATACGGATAAACATATTTGTAATTCGGATAAATGTTAATAATTAAAAAAAATAAACTCAGATGAAATGAGGATGCAGCATTTATACATTGAAAAATTTTATAAATTATTTTTGGATAAAATATGTCTCTTTTCTGAAATTTGTGTAACTCATATTTTGCAATAATTACTTGTACTGCGATTTTTGTAATAACGATGTTAACGGATAAAGGAAAAACGCTTTTCGGATAAACGAATACTTACTCAATTCGGATAAATGTATAACATACTTTATAATAATTTTAACATGATTTAGCATACGGATAAACATATTTGAAATTCGGATAAAAGTTAAAATCTAGAACAATTAATTTAAAAAATTAGATAACAGCACAAAAACTAGAAAAATGAATTTACATTCAGTTAAAATAAGGATGTCGCACATTTACTTCAAAAATGATCTAAATTAGTTTCGAATAAAAAAAAATGTTTATCTTAAAATTTTTACAACTTATCTATACTTTTCAATTACAACATGTACTGCGATTTATTGTAATGTCGATTTTTACGGATAACCGAAAAACATGTTTCGGATAAACGAATACCCTACTCGGATAAACGTATAAAATTCTATATAATAATTTTAATAATATACAGCATACGTATAAACATATTTGAAATGCGGATAATAGTTTGAAACCAGAATAATTAATTTAAAAACAGATAAAATGGATATGCAACGTATATACTTACTTTGAAATATTACCTAAATTATTTTCGGATAAAATATGTCTTTATCCTGAAATTTTTGTAACTTATATATTAGTACTGCGATTTTTGTATAAAGATGTTTTTGGATAAACGAAAAACACTTTTCGGATAAACGAATAACCTACTCGGGTAAACAAAAAATTATTTATATCAATTTTAATATTATATGGCATACGGATAAAATATATTTCATATATGGATAAAAGTTTAAAACTATAATAATTAATTGAAAATGAGATGTTATGAGTATGCAGTACATTTACTTCAAAAAATGATTTAAATTAGTTTCGGATAAAAATATATATCTTGAAATTTGTACAACTTACCTATACTTTGCAATTTCTACTTGTACTGCAATTTATTGTAATGTCGGTGTTTACGGATAAGCGAAAAACTCTTTTAAAAGAAACGAAAATCCTTTTCGGGAAAACGGATAATATTGTTTTATTTTAAAATTATATAATATACGGATAAATTTTTAATTAATTAACCTACTGTATATCCAAAAGATATAGCTTTTCAACTTCAAAATATTTATGTTTTAGTTTCGGATAAATTATTTCTCTATCGTGAATATTATAAACTAATCAAATATGCAATAATTGCTTTAAATGTGGTTTTGCGTAATGGTTATGTGTTCTGATAAATGAAAAACAATTTCCGGATAAACGGATAAAAATATTTATAACAAATTATGCATTATATATGGTGCGGATAAATTTTTAATTGAAAGTAGGTATGGATTGTACATATATGAAGCACGGATATGAGCTCAATTTTTTTATTTCTTATTATCCGATTAAAAAAGTTATTCGGATAAAATTGAAAATAAGCAAACATATGCAAAAAATATGACTGGTTGACATAATTACGGCCGATTCAAATCTCAGGAGCATTTCTATGTGGATCGGATAATAAAAAATTCATCGGATAATAGAAAATTAAATGAATATATAAACGTTAACAAAAAGCAAATTTAATGTGTATAACGGATAAATAAAATATAAATTTCCTAATCCAAAAATCTTTCGGATGAATTAAATTCGGCTCGAATAATAAAATATCGATAGATTAGAAAATTTTTAATATATACAAACATGAGCAAAAATTATTTTCAATTGGTATGGCGAATAAATTAAAAATGTTTGTTTGAAATTGAAAACTGATTTTTTGATTTGATACTAAAAATTTTATCGTAAATTAGAAAAATAGTATAAATCGTCGTTGTAGAACGAAACGTCACCAAATACATTTTCAAAAAGCCAAATCTTCATTTACAAAAATCTTTATATATCTGTCAGTTTTTAATCGAAGATCTCACTTATTTTACCACATGATAAGAAAATGTAAATCTATCAATTGATATTTCAACTTTAAAAATGCATCAATTACTTTTTATAATATTTATCGAGAAACTCGAAATTTTAGTTTTTCATAAAAATGTATTTGGTGACTTTTCGTTCTACAACGACGAAATAATATATAAAAAAAACGTTGTTATATGTTTCGAATAATAAAAAATTCTTCGGATAATGAAAATTAAATTCTTCTTCTTAATGACTTGGATAGTAAAAATTTTATAGGATAATAAAAAATTGAATTACGCAGAAAATATATTTAATAAATAAAGTGGAAAATATGAAAGTTTTGAATTAAAAAACCCTCTTTTAATGATTCGGATAATAATAAGTTCATCGGATAATATAAAATTTAAAAAATACGTAAACGTGGACAAATAATTTATTTAATTGAAGTTACGGATAAAAGAAATACAAATGTTTTGAATTAAAAACACTTTGCATGTGACTGGGATAGTCCACAGTCAAACGGATAATACAAATTTAATAAGTAACGCAAATAAATAAAATGTGAAAGTAAAGAATTCAAACCCCTTTTAATAATTCGGATAATAAAAGATCATCGGATAACAAAAAATTGAATGAATATGCAAACAGAATTAAATGGATAAATAAAACACGAATGTTCTATATATCAAATGTATTATATACAACTCGGATAGTAATTTTTCAAACAACAATAATACAAAAATTCACAAAATAAGCAAACATGATCGAAATACGTTTTATATGTGGTTCGGATAATAAAAAGTTGATCGGATAATTGAAAATGTTAAAACTATAACAAAATAAGCAAAAAGTACAAATTATATGTAAGACGGATAAATGAATTACTTGATTTACATTATGTCTTCGCATTATTTTTGCTCGGATAATAGGTAAATTTGAACGGATAACTGATATAGTAATTTCCGAAAAATTTAGTTGATAAATTTAACGCCGTCAAAACGAATAAACGGCGCCGCTCAATGCGAACGCCGACAACAATAACCATAATTATTACAGTTCTTCTGCAAAATTTTCGGGGCGTATACGAGATGTGCGCTGATGCTCATATTGTTTTCTTTCACTACCGAACCCTTGGCAAAACTTTTCCAATGAATTCGGCAATGATTAATGATGCTGCAATGATGCGGCAGCCAGCATGACAGTCAAAGAGCAACAAATGTGTTTTTGGCCGGTCAGTAATTGTGGTATCCAGGCAGGCAGGCAGGACTTTAGGATATCTCAAGGATATTTTCATCAAATTAAATTATATTTCAATTAACGCGACTGCTGTTGCTGCTGCTGCTTGTGTCCGAAGTATTGAGTATTAGTGCTTGAAAAACACATTGTTTGTTAATTCAATTAATTTGCACAATAATTGAAATTAATATTTGACGAAAACATGTTTTTCGGTTAATTAATGAAATGCCAAATTAATGAAATATTTCGAAGATGAATTATAAAATTCTAAAATTCCATATTAATTTAAGTTCTTTTAAGTTTTAACTGAATTTTGAACAATTTAGGAACATGTTTTTCATTTACGTAGCCAAGCGCCGCCATTTTTGCCAAACAAAAACAATTAATAAGCTGGATTATAAATCATCTTGTGCACAAAAATCTACTCAGTCTTTTGGTTTTCGGTGTCTGTGTTGTGCATCTTTGTCAAAATGCATTAAATGCGACACTTGAATGAATTTGCGCTGCATACTTTTAGGCGCTTGCGAACAGGGGGTGGCGGTTGCTGCTTTATGTAGGTGTTTTGTATTTATTTTTGGTTGGTGTTTGTGGCTGTAACTCAGTGACAGCGCTCGAGAGCAGGAACTCGAATTATATAGAAACAACATAAATGCTGGAAAATGATATATGTATACTGCTTGTTGGAAGAGTTGCCAGAGGAAACAATAAAAATTCAATTTTTACTAAAAATTCAGTTTTGACTAAAAATTCAATTTTTCACTAAAAATTCATTTTTTCACCAAAAATTCAATTTTTCACCAAAAATTCAATTTTTCAAAATAAATTAATTTTTTCACTGAAAATTCTTTTTTTTTAAATAAAAAAAAAAAAAACAAATTACCACTAAAAATTCAATGTTCCACTAAAAATTCAAAATTTGCAACAAATATATTTTTGTATTTTTTAATAAATATCCAAATTAGCTTTGGCAACCCTAGCACAAAACAATGAAAATGATGCCAACAATGAACTCACATCGAAAACCATCTTCAGCCATGTGTAAATACAACACTGGTTGTGGGATATGTTTGTGTGAATCATTTGTTTAATATAAATAATCAAATGAAAAAAAGGATTTCCGCTTGCACTGCGAACGTTTGCTGTCTTTGTCATACAAACAACAAATAGACGCGGGAGACACCAACTACATATCCGGTAGCAAAAGTTGTCAGCACTTGGACGCTTTGTATGAAAGGATAAAATTGGGCGAACACGGTACTGTGATTGCACTCATTCTACAGTAAAACTGTTATACAGTAAAACTGTTATACAATAAAACTGTTATACAATAAAACTGTTATGGAGTAAAACTGTTATACAGTAAAACTGTTATACAGTAAAACTGTTATACAGTAAAACTGTTATAGAGTAAAACTGTTATCCAGTAAAACTGTTATACATTAAAACTGATATATAATAAAACTGTTATACAGTAAAACTGTTACACATTTAAACTGTTATGCAGAAAACTGTTATACAGTAAAACTGATATATAATAAAACTGTTATACAGTAAAACTGTTACACATTTAAACTGTTATGCAGAAAACTGTTATACAGTAAAACTGTTATACAGTAAAACTGTTATACAGTAAAACTGTTATACAGTAAAACTGTTATACAGTAAAACTGTTATACAGTAAAACTGTTATACAATAAAACTGTTATACAATAAAATTGTTATACAGTAAAACTGTTATACAGCAAAACTGTTATACAGTAAAACTGTTATACAATAAAACTTTTATACATTTAAACTGTTATACAGTAAAACTGTTACACATTTAAACTGTTATGCAGAAAACTGTTATACAGTAAAACTGTTATACAGTAAAACTGTTATACAGTAAAACTGTTATACAGTAAAACTGTTATACAGTAAAACTGTTATACAATAAAACTGTTATACAGTAAAACTGTTACACATTTAAACTGTTATGCAAAAAATTGTTATACAGTAAAACTGTTATATAGTAAAACTGTTATACAGTAAAACAATTATAGAAAAAATGTTTCAGAGTAAAACTTGTATACAGTTATACAGTAAAGCTTTTAATAGTAA
Source organism: Dryomyza anilis (assembly GCA_951804985.1). Lineage (NCBI taxonomy): Eukaryota > Metazoa > Arthropoda > Insecta > Diptera > Dryomyzidae > Dryomyza > Dryomyza anilis. The sequence goes on along the minus strand of OX638131.1, from coordinate 9,185,221 downwards.
ATAAGTTATACAATAAAACTGTTATAGAGTAAAACTGTTTTTCACTTAGTTTTTCATTATAAATTCAATTTTTCTCAAAAAATGAAATTTTTCACTAACAAATCAATTTCACACCAAAAATTCAAATTTTCACTAGAAATTCAATTTTTACATAAAAAAAATTAATTTATCACTAAGAAAAATCATTTTTTTTTTTCAAAAATAATTTTGCACCAAAAATTCAAATTTTCAATAAAAACTAAAATTTTAACAAAAAAAAAATCTAGATATTAAAATTTTCGCTAAAAATTAAATTTTTCACTAATAATTCAACTTTTTAATAAAATTAATATTTCCCTAATATTTCAGTTTTTAAATTTTTCCAATAAAAATTAAAAATGTCTGTAAAACTTAAATTTTTTAATAAAAATTCAAATTTTCACTTAAAATTAAAACTTTCACTATAAATTAAATTGTTCATTAAAAATTCAGTTTTAACTAAATATGACAATTTTCCCAACAAAAAATAATTTTTTATTATAAAAATATATAGAGTTCGATAATAATTAAATTTCTCACGAAACATATCTATTTTTTCTATTAGTAAAATTTCAAACATTTCTTTATTCTTGTATTGAAATTTGTGATTATTTTTTATTAATTTTTGTATTAACATCAAAACTGTATCACTTAATACGAGTTTCAAAAATATAAAAAAAGTATTTAAATAATTTTGCTTATTACCTTAGACAAATCCTTCAAATACATATCAAAAGAAACTCATTTTTTGTTCTCGTTCAAATTCTACAAACTTCCAACAGTTCATCTGCAAATTCAAAGCAACAGCAGCTGCTATGTTTATTACTTACTTTGCTCAAAATCCTTCTGATTTTAGTTGGATTTGGTACACACAAAAAATTCATAAATATAAATAAAATATCAAGCAAAATAAAAAATCTACATTGTATTTAAAGCAAAAGTAAAGAAATCCGCGAGGTCTCTGTGCAAAATGTATTCATTACTCAAAGTGACGTTTGCTTCGGAGAGTCTGAGACTGCGTGCAGTCTTCTTCCGTCTACGTCGCGTCTCCAACAACGTAAATAAAAATAATGCGCTTGCTGCATGTCGTAGTCCTTTCGGCTGTGTGACCTAAACCATCGAAAGCAAAACTCAGTTGTTGTTACTACTTCCGACGCATTCCTGAGCATGTATTTTTTAAAATAGACATTTACAAAGCAATTTTAAGCTGCTCGCTATTTTTTGCGCGGTTTTCGCCGCCTTTTTCTCGATTTTTGCAAGCATCCTGCAGAGGTCCTGCTTTAGTGCAATGCGCTGCTAGTAACGAAAAATGGTTTTTGAGCTGTGCGCTACAAATGAAATGGCAAAAAATAAACAAAAAAAAAAAGGAAAATAACTGTCAAACAAAAACAAGGATATTTGCAAGGTGATTTATCTTTCGGTTTGTCGTTGGTGTGGTTTTTTGAATCGCCAGCAACGTTTGAAAAATTGCTCTGTCGGCTTCCCTCATTCATCTCTGTATTTCGAAGACACTTTCGCTGTTTGGCAAGCGTCCGTTTTGGCCGCCTTAATTTATGCGATTTATTCATGTTTTTCTAATTGTTTAATAGCCTTGCTGCGGAGTGTCCTTTTTGGAGGATGTCGAATTTGTAGTGCAAGTGACGAAAAAAAAAATAAATAAAAAGACAGAGAAAAATAAGAATAAGAATAAGAAGAAGAATAAGAAAAAGAATAAGAATAAGAATAAGAATAAGAATAAGAATAAGAATAAGAATAAGAATAAGAATAAGAATAAGAATAAGAATAAGAATAAGAATAAGAATAAGAATAAGAATAAGAATAAGAATAAGAATAAGAATAAGAATAAGAATAAGAATAAGAATAAGAATAAGAATAAGAATAAGAATAAGAATAAGAATAAGAATAAGAATAAGAATAAGAATAAGAATAAGAATAAGAATAAGAATAAGAATAAGAATAAGAATAAGAATAAGAATAAGAATAAGAATAAGAATAAGAATAAGAATAAGAATAAGAATAAGAATAAGAATAAGAATAAGAATAAGAATAAGAATAAGAATAAGAATAAGAATAAGAATAAGAATAAGAATAAGAATAAGAATAAGAATAAGAATAAGAATAAGAATAAGAATAAGAATAAGAATAAGAATAAGAATAAGAATAAGAATAAGAATAAGAATAAGAATAAGAATAAGAATAAGAATAAGAATAAGAATAAGAATAAGAATAAGAATAAGAATAAGAATAAGAATAAGAATAAGAATAAGAATAAGAATAAGAATAAGAATAAGAATAAGAATAAGAATAAGAATAAGAATAAGAATAAGAATAAGAATAAGAATAAGAATAAGAATAAGAATAAGAATAAGAATAAGAATAAGAATAAGAATAAGAATAAGAATAAGAATAAGAATAAGAATAAGAATAAGAATAAGAATAAGAATAAGAATAAGAATAAGAATAAGAATAAGAATAAGAATAAGAATAAGAATAAGAATAAGAATAAGAATAAGAATAAGAATAAGAATAAGAATAAGAATAAGAATCGGAATAAAAAAAATAAAAAGATAATAAAAAATAAAAGAAAAGTAAATTAAAGAGCACAAACAGTAACAAAATAATAAAATTACTATCATTTCTTACACTCAAAATAATGGATATCCTTGTGCTACTCCCAGGCTGAACACATCCTGCAATTGCAATGCTTTATCCTGCACTCGATGCCAGTTGCATACGTGTGACGATTTCTTTTACTCTACAGAAACAGCTACATAATATTGCCAGTATTTGGCAGAAGTCCTGCAAAAAAATTCTTTTTGCCACATATTACCGTGCATTATCCTTCGTCTTTTGTGCAATTGTGCTGCAACAGTTCGGAGGCCGTTTCTGCAGCAATTTTATCTGTGAACAAATATCCCAAATATCTGTGTAATTTTCCAAAAGTGCACTTGACGGTATTTTTAACATTGCATCGTCGAGTGTCACGTTGTGTGTAGCTGACTGTTGCTGATGAGCACAAATATTTATTTGTCACATAAATATTTGCTGAAGTAGTTAATTTATAATCAAAATTTTATTATTTTTTTGTATTTTATAAAAGTTTTTATAAATTTGGTGCATTTTATGCTAAAATCTTTTTTGTGACACATGACGTATGAGCTGCATTTTATGAACATTTCAGAAGATATTTTTCTATCTTAAAAAAGGTGTAAAATAATTGAAAAATTATTATAAAAATTAAATTTTTAAATGCTTCAATATTGTTTCAATTTTCTTTTCGTTTGATACAACTTGACGTTTGAGTGATGATTACTTTGGTATTATTTTTTTCGGTCAAATTTGACAACATCGCAATGCAGTTTATATCTTATTTTAATTATTTATAGTCAATAAACATAATTTTTATAGGTTTTAACGAACATTGCGAAATTTGGCAACATCGCATATTTTCAAATGCTCATATTTTTCAACTAACATTTTCTAAATATATTTTATAAATTTAATAAAATAACCTGATGAACAGGTTTTCAGAATTATAGAATTGAAACAATTTTGTAATTAAGGTTTTATGTAAAATATGCTTTATATTGAAACACTTGACGTATGAGCAACATATTCAAAAGCTTTATAAATCATTGAAAATTGCATTTATTTTTCGTTTATTATCGCATAAAAAATAACAATTTAACAGCCTTTTAGCAAAATAATACTATAATAAAGAATACTTTGTATTTTTTTAATATTTCACTACTACAAACTTGCAACTATTTTCAGAATTTCTAAATTGTAACATGAAAAAAATCCGAAAAAATGTAATTCATCTGCTGTTGCTCTGCCACTCGTGCAATAATGACATCAACGATAATTGTCTATCAATTGCTTTTTCCTGCTCGACTAAAGGGGATGCACAAAAAAATAAATAAGGACATCTAAGGATACCCTTCAATTCGATTTCCACGCCATCAGCATTGACTGCCGGCAATGCAAAGACAACGTTTCAAGTTTCAAACATTGGCAACACTTTCGTCTTACGTAGCGACAAAAAAATAAATTTTCTCATATCCTATTAAAGGTAACAGGATGCACGGTAGAATTTTTTATATTATTTCGTTTTTTTTTTTTATTTCCACTCGGACGCTCTTTTATTTTTTGCATTTTGCAACTCTAAGAGTTTTGCATGTTGGAAATTCTCTCTTAAAAGGTGTCACTCGTCATTGCATTTACAGGAAAATTGAGTTTTCTGGCAAAATTGAAATGCTTTTCTTTTATTTTGTGTAACTAGATTTTGTAGCAGAAAAAAATCTAAAATAAAATTTACGTGCATTTCAATGTAGAAAGGTATTAAAATTAAGTATTTAAAAGAATTTCTGCTTTGAAGTGTGCCGTCGTCGTTGTTTGACGCCCTTTTGTTTTCAATTTAATTTGAATTTCCTGTGCACCAAGGAACAAGAACGACGCCAATTTATGGCAAAACATAAAAATCAAATCCTTGCTTTGTTCCCTTACGCCTGGTTAAATTTAATTTTTCAAATCAATTAATTTGCAACGAAATAAAAGCAAAAACAGAAAAAGAGCACAAAATAAGAAATAAATGCGCATCAAGAAATTTATTGCATTTTTAAGTAGATGGGTGCAAAATGTTGCCATAAAAAGGATTTTCGTAGAAACCCCGTCTGTCTTAAGGTTCGTGTGTGTGCAAGGCGGCGCACATAAGTCGCAGCAATTACTATGTCCTTTTTAGCATTTGCTTTTAATGCCCCTAAATGAAGGGACACGCGCGCGCTGCCAAAAATGTTTGAGTCTTAGCGCGACTTTTAAAGATTTTATTTGTTGCTGGCAATAAATGTGAGAAGAAGATCATGCGACATTTTTGTGCTAGAGATGCCAAAAAATATATTTATACATGTAAATATTTAATTTTTAAATGAAAATTTAATTTATATTACATTTTTTATAATTAATTTGATTTTTAGTGCAAATTTGTGAATTTTTATTGAAAAAATTGAATTTAAAATATTTAGTGAAAATTTTAAATTTTATAGAATTTTTAATTATTAGTGAAAATTATATTGAAAAATGAATTTCATGAAAAATTGAATTTCAATGAAAAATTTAATTATTTGAGAAAAATTAAATTTTTAGTGAAAAATTAAATTTTTAGTGAAAAATTAAATTTTTAGTGAAAAATTAATTTTTTTGATAAAAATTTAATTTTTAGTGAAAAATGAAAATTTTAGTGAAAAATTTAATTTTTAGTGAAAAATTGAATTTTTAGTGAAAAATAGAATTATTAGTAAAAAATTTAACTTTTAGCGAAAAATTGAATTTTTAGTGAAAAATTGAATTTTTATTGAAAAATTAAATTTTTAGTGAAAAATTAAATTTTTAGTGAAAAATTAAATTTTTAGTGAAAAATTAAATTTTTAGTGAAAAATTGAATTTTTAGTGAAAACTTAAATTTTTAGTGAAAAATGGAATTTTTAGTGGAAAATTGGATTTAAGTGAAAAATTGAATTTATAGTGAAAATTGAATTTTTAGTGAAAATTTGAATTTTTAGTGAAAAATTGAATTTGTATTGAAAAATTGAATTTTTAGTGAAAAATTTAATTTTTATTGAAAAATTGAATTTTTAGTGAATAATTGAATTTTTAGTGAAAAATTGAATTTTTAGTGAAAAATTAAATTTTTAGTGAAAAATTGAATTTTTAGTGAAAAATTGAATTTTAATTGAAAAATTGAATTTTTAGTGAAAATTTAATTTTTTACTGAAAAATTTAATTTTTTACTGAAAAATTTAATTTTTTACTGAAAAATTTAATTTTTAGTGAAAAATGGAATTTTTAGTGGAAAATTGAATTTAAGTGAAAAATTGAATTTATAGTAAAAAATTTAATTTTATTGAAAAATTTAATTTAAAGTGAAAAATTCTTTTTTATGAAAACTAAGAAAATCATATATATACAAATTAAATAAATTATGAAATTTGGCAACGATGCATGAACAAATATTGTATTTAAATTATTTTTTTTTAAGTACTTTCTGTAAAATGTAAAAAAAAAAACACTTTTTAGAAAATAGCGAAATTTGGCAACGTTTCTTTAAGTACTTTCTGTAAAATGTTAAAAACATTTTATAGAAAATATCGAAATTTGGCAACATTACATTCAAAATATATACCATATTGAAATAACTTTTAGGTTGAAATAATTAGTTTTTTTTAATTTATCTTTTTCAAGCAAATAAATAATTTCTAATTACTATTTCAAAAATAATTACTATTTCAAAAATAGCGAAATTTGGCAACAACGCGCCGCTCCACAAATAACTCTTGTTTGCTCTAACGGCGCCGCCTCTCGCAGCGCATAATTAATTTGTTGGCCCGCTTAATTTGTCGACCGTTGCGCTTGTCTTAGGCCCGCCGTTTGGTATTTTATTTTAATTGTTAGGATTTAGTATGCTTTATTTTATTAGAAAATATCAGACTCAGCGCAAAATGGTTGAAATTTTTGATTTTTTGCCAAATTTGCAACGTGCCAGCGCAATGCTCACAGACAGTCTTCTCAGACTATCACAGACATTATACGAAGCCCTAAGAAATTCTACAATGATTTATGCAAATTGTCGACAGTCTGGCATTTATGTTTTATTTAACAACAAAGAGAGCGGGCTTAAAATATTGGCATATATTTAATTTAATTTTAATTAAAATTTAATATTTTAATAATTTTGAAGTATCTATAAAATTTAAAAGCCATTTTAATATTTTATTACAAGTCCTTAACATCCAATCAACTAGCAGCCACAGTCAAAACAAACATCAACTTCCGCTGCTGACTTCTGACCGGAAATCAAACTTTGTTCTACATGGACTTTCATAAGTTTTACGCTCTTTCCTGCTCATGCCGCCAAATCTATGGCATAACTTTGCAGCCACATTTGTCTGTGATAATTTAACTTTTGAGATATGGTTGGCTCGTTGTAACTTTTTTTTTTTTGGAATACCTAAAATATACTTCAAAGTTTTTATTTCTTTTTAATTATTTGAGGTTTTTTTTCTTTTAAGAAATTTAAATCCATATTTTGGGCTTTTATATTTTACATTCTACAGTTGTTCAGCGGCAGTTTTGTGGTATTTCATGCGACCGCAATTGAAAAGGTTAAACATAGTTAATTCGTTGCTTGAACTATGCGACTCCTGCAATTACAAAGTTCTAAAAGATTTTGTGACATGATGTTGTTTGGCAGAGAAAGTTTTACCAGTGCAATGTTGAAAAGTTTCTAGTTAATGAAAAACAGGCATTAGAGGCAGTTGTTAGTTTTTTGGTGGTGCGTGACGTATGAGCAACAATTTTGAAAGTGGGTTTAAATAGGATTATAAAAAGGTATGGTTTAAATAATGAATATTATAATTAATTTAGTATAAAAACTAATTTTATTTTAACAAACTATATTTTTACAAGTTTTTTAGTATGCTTAAAAATATTTTGAAATTCCATACGAAATTTAATATATTTATATATTTCATGTAATATTTATTTAAATATATTTTATTTGTATTTATATTTAATTTGAAGTATCTTAAGTGTCAGAAAGATTTGATGTTTAGAGAAATGCATTTTTAAAATTTAACAAAATTTACTTCATAAATAATATATTTGAAACAAAACCAGTTTATAAGAATTAAAAGATTGCGAATGGGTGACATTAAACTTCGTTTAAGTTAACCAGTTAGTTTTTAACATAATAGTTTTATCAATTTTAGTTAAATTAAACATATTTACTTAATAGTTACAAAATTTAATGCTAAAATTAAATTTTTTACGTATTTTTAACTAAAGTTCAACTTGACGTATGAGCAACTTTTAACTACAGTAACATGAATTTAAATTTCAATTTAATTCGAGCATAAAATAAATATTTTTACAGCGTTTTTGAAATCAAATAAACTGCTAAAAACTGCAAAAATAAAATTCGGAAAATTTTAAACCACTTCCGTAGCACGCGCTTCCGTTAAAATGGCGGCAGCCGTAGGCAACCAAAAAACACGCAGAACTTTGATTGTTTTTAACATAATAGTTTTATCAATTTTAGTTAAATTAAACATATTTACTTAATAGTTACAAAATTTAATGCTAAAATTAAATGTTTTACGTATTTTTAACTAAAGTTCAACTTGACGTATGAGCAACTTTTAACTACAGTAACATGAATTTAAATTTCAATTTAATTCGAGCATAAAATAAATAATTTTACAGCGTTTTTGAAATCAAATAAACTGCTAAAAACTGCAAAAATAAAATTCGGAAAATTTTAAACCACTTCCGTAGCACGCGCTTCCGTTAAAATGGCGGCAGCCGTAGGCAACCAAAAAACACGCAGAACTTTGATTGAATTTGTGCCAGCAAAAAAGCGCAAAAATTGCTTTAGTTGCTTTAAATTAAATTTACATTTTAAGTCAAAATGCTGAAAAGCAAAAAAAAAAACTCACGCGCATTATGCGTTGTCCTTTTGCTAACTTTGACACATCCTGTCGCAAGATTATTATTTTTTGCGCACTCTTTCTGGTCTTTTTTGTTTTTTTTGCTCTTTTCTAAAGCATAATTAAGAAAATATAATTTTTTAACACAATTCATTGCTTCGTTCTGAAAGAGCAAAATTGCTTTTTATCCTTGGAACAGCAACTTTCTGTAATTATTATGTTTTCGTTGTATTTGAGCCTGTCATCGTCGGCTGAGCGCCGTCCAATATAATTATGTAATGATTGTTGAAAAGGATATCAAGGATCTGCGGTCAGAATCTGCAGCAAGGCAGAAGCAACTAATGCACAATAAACAGAGAAAAAGAGCAAAAAAAGGAAAAAATGAGGATTAAAATTATAAGAAAAGTAAAAAAAAAAAATATCAACAAGAAAGATATTCTTGATAAACGAAATATATTTAAGATTAGATAACAATTTTAGGTAGGCCATGGCATTGTCAACAAGCAAAGCAAAAATGACAAAAGGACATGCGGCAAGGACCGCATGTTTAGCCAGCATAACAAATTGAATTGCATGGCTTTTGTTAATATTCTCCTTCCTCTTAAGCTTATTTTTTTTCTACCTGTCTTTAACATTTGTTAACAAAAATATTTTTTTCATTTTCATTAGCTTTATTTAAAATTTAAATTTATTTTTAAATTTAATTCAATTAAATTATTAATTTATTAATTTATTAATTTATTAATTTATTAATTTATTAATTTATTAATTTATTAATTTATTAATTTATTAATTTATTAATTTATTAATTTATTAATTTATTAATTTATTAATTTATTAAATTATTAATTTATTAATTTATTAAATTATTAATTTATTAATTTATTAATTTATTAATTTATTAATTTATTAATTTATTAATTTATTAATTTATTAATTTATTAATTTATTAATTTATTAATTTATTAATTTATTAATTTATTAATTTATTAATTTATTAATTTATTAATTTATTAATTTATTAATTTATTAATTTATTAATTTATTAATTTATTAATTTATTAATTTATTAATTTATTAATTTATTAATTTATTAATTTATTAATTTATTAATTTATTAATTTATTAATTTATTAATTTATTAATTTATTAATTTATTAATTTATTAATTTATTAATTTATTAATTTATTAATTTATTAATTTATTAATTTATTAATTTATTAATTTATTAATTTATTAATTTATTAATTTATTAATTTATTAATTTATTAATTTATTAATTTATTAATTTATTAATTTATTAATTTATTAATTTATTAATTTATTAATTTATTAATTTATTAATTTATTAATTTATTAATTTATTAATTTATTAATTTATTAATTTATTAATTTATTAATTTATTAATTTATTAATTTATTAATTTATTAATTTATTAATTTATTAATTTATTAATTTATTAATTTATTAATTTATTAATTTATTAATTTATTAATTTATTAATTTATTAATTTATTAATTTATTAATTTATTAATTTATTAATTTATTAATTTATTAATTTATTAATTTATTAATTTATTAATTTATTAATTTATTAATTTATTAATTTATTAATTTATTAATTTATTAATTTATTAATTTATTAATTTATTAATTTATTAATTTATTAATTTATTAATTTATTAATTTATTAATTTATTAATTTATTAATTTATTAATTTATTAATTTATTAATTTATTAATTTATTAATTTATTAATTTATTAATTTATTAATTTATTAATTTATTAATTTATTAATTTATTAATTTATTAATTTATTAATTTATTAATTTATTAATTTATTAATTTATTAATTTATTAATTTATTAATTTATTAATTTATTAATTTATTAATTTATTAATTTATTAATTTATTAATTTATTAATTTATTAATTTATTAATTTATTAATTTATTAATTTATTAATTTATTAATTTATTAATTTATTAATTTATTAATTTATTAATTTATTAATTTATTAATTTATTAATTTATTAATTTATTAATTTATTAATTTATTAATTTATTAATTTATTAATTTATTAATTTATTAATTTATTAATTTATTAATTTATTAATTTATTAATTTATTAATTTATTAATTTATTAATTTATTAATTTATTAATTTATTAATTTATTAATTTATTAATTTATTAATTTATTAATTTATTAATTTATTAATTTATTAATTTATTAATTTATTAATTTATTAATTTATTAATTTATTAATTTATTAATTTATTAATTTATTAATTTATTAATTTATTAATTTATTAATTTATTAATTTATTAATTTATTAATTTATTAATTTATTAATTTATTAATTTATTAATTTATTAATTTATTAATTTATTAATTTATTAATTTATTAATTTATTAATTTATTAATTTATTAATTTATTAATTTATTAATTTATTAATTTATTAATTTATTAATTTATTAATTTATTAATTTATTAATTTATTAATTTATTAATTTATTAATTTATTAATTTATTAATTTATTAATTTATTAATTTATTAATTTATTAATTTATTAATTTATTAATTTATTAATTTATTAATTTATTAATTTATTAATTTATTAATTTATTAATTTATTAATTTATTAATTTATTAATTTATTAATTTATTAATTTATTAATTTATTAATTTATTAATTTATTAATTTATTAATTTATTAATTTATTAATTTATTAATTTATTAATTTATTAATTTATTAATTTATTAATTTATTAATTTATTAATTTATTAATTTATTAATTTATTAATTTATTAATTTATTAATTTATTAATTTATTAATTTATTAATTTATTAATTTATTAATTTATTAATTTATTAATTTATTAATTTATTAATTTATTAATTTATTAATTTATTAATTTATTAATTTATTAATTTATTAATTTATTAATTTATTAATTTATTAATTTATTAATTTATTAATTTATTAATTTATTAATTTATTAATTTATTAATTTATTAATTTATTAATTTATTAATTTATTAATTTATTAATTTATTAATTTATTAATTTATTAATTTATTAATTTATTAATTTATTAATTTATTAATTTATTAATTTATTAATTTATTAATTTATTAATTTATTAATTTATTAATTTATTAATTTATTAATTTATTAATTTATTAATTTATTAATTTATTAATTTATTAATTTATTAATTTATTAATTTATTAATTTATTAATTTATTAATTTATTAATTTATTAATTTATTAATTTATTAATTTATTAATTTATTAATTTATTAATTTATTAATTTATTAATTTATTAATTTATTAATTTATTAATTTATTAATTTATTAATTTATTAATTTATTAATTTATTAATTTATTAATTTATTAATTTATTAATTTATTAATTTATTAATTTATTAATTTATTAATTTATTAATTTATTAATTTATTAATTTATTAATTTATTAATTTATTAATTTATTAATTTATTAATTTATTAATTTATTAATTTATTAATTTATTAATTTATTAATTTATTAATTTATTAATTTATTAATTTATTAATTTATTAATTTATTAATTTATTAATTTATTAATTTATTAATTTATTAATTTATTAATATATTAATTTATTAATTTATTAATTTATTAATATACAAATCTTAAAATTTTCTATTTTTTTTCAGTTTTTAAATTTATTTTTCGTATATTAAATTTTAATGTTTTAATTTCATTTTAGCCGCTGAAACAGTATTCTCGAAATCCCTTTTGTATTGTTATCCTTTGAATCCTGTAATATTAAATTTTATTTATAAACTTTGAAACTTTTCGCATTTTCATTAACAAAATGTTTTTGGGCTGCAGTAGTGGTTGCCGTCAGTGGCTTTTGTCGTCAGCATCATTTTCTGCAGCTCATCTCAGCGACATTTTCTCACTTTTCCTCCCTCCTTTAAGTCGTAGTACTTCCTGTTTTTATTCTTAATTGTTATGCGAGTTAAATTTTCTATTTTTCGCCGCATTTGTCGTAATTTTTGACACGCATTTGCCTCATTGTTGCCACTTCAATGTTGCTGTGTTGCTGTTGCTGCAGCTGCCGCTGATGATGCTTTCGTCTGCATCTTAAAAATTAAATGCTTCCCCACTTATTTATGTTGCCTTAAAACTGAATTGCATTTCAGTGCTTTTTGTATTTTTTGCACTACCTTTTTTCGCCAGCAACTTCTCCCTTTTTTTACTGAATTTTGTGAAAATCTTTCGTCGCCATTTTTTGCGCGTTTTACTCCCAAAACTTTCTGTCGCATTGCAATAAAAATAAATGTGCTGCTGTGTTGTATTTGGGTTTGCTACATTTTAGCCCCCATTGTCTACTCTTTGAATAGGTATTAAATACAAAAAAAGATAGAAAAATAGAAGAAAGCGCATCATTTTTAATAACAGTGACTATTTTCGAAGGGGAATAAAGTTTAAATTAACTTAGTTTCGGAGAGATTATTAAGTATTGGGTACAGCAAGCAACAACGTCTTGGGGTTATTTGACTTTATGACACAGAGTCTTTACTGCGTTTTGCCTAAAAATGTTAAGTATTTTTATTCGCAGTAAAAATGTAATATTCATTTATAAATTAATGTTACATAATTTAATTTATTTTAAATTTTATGTTTCTTAAAATTAATTTTTTTTTAAACTTAAAATTTACATAGAATTTTATATATTCGCTCAAAAGATCTACTTGCACTCAAAATTACCATTTCACTCAAAATTTACATTTTCACTCAAAATTTAAATATTTCACACAAAATTTACACTCAATTTTACACTCACATTTTTACTCAAAATTTAAATTTTCACTAAAATTTTACAATTTCACTCAAAATTTACATTTTCACTCAAAATTTATATTTTCACTGAAAATTTACATTTTCACTGAAAATTTATATTATCATTCAAAATTTACATTTTCACTCAAAAATTCCATTTTCACTCAAAAATTCCATTTTCACTTAAAATTTATATTTTAACTCAAAAATTCCATTTTCACTATAAATTTACATTTTCACTCAAAATTTATATTTTCACTCAAAAATTCCATTTGCACTCAAAATTTACATTTTCAATAAAAATTTACATTTTCACTTAAAATTTATATTTTCACTCAAAATTTACATTTTCACTCAAAATTTACATTTTCACTAAAAATTTACATTTTTACTCAAAATTTATATTTTCACTCAAAATTTACATTTTCACTCAAAATTTATATTTTCACTCAAAATTTATATTTTCACTCAAAATTTACATTTTCACTGAAAATTTATATTTTCACTGAAAATTTACATTTTCACTACAAATTTCCATTTTCACTAAAAAAATTTCCATTTTCACCAAAATTTCCATTTTCACTCAAAATTTACATTTTCACTCAAAATTGACATTTTAACTCAAAATTAACATTTTCACTCAAAATTTACATTTTCTCCCAAAATTCACATTTTCACTCAAATTTTATATTTTCACTTAAAATTTACATTTTCCCTCAAAATTTACATTTTTACTCAAAATTTAAATTTTCACTAAAATTTTACAATTTCACTCAAAATTCACATTTTCACTCAAAACTTATATTTTCACTCAAAATTTATATTTTCACTCAAAATTTACATTTTCATTAAAAATTTACATTTTCATTAAAAATTTACATTTTCACTCTAAATTTACATTTTCACTCAAAATTTACATTTTCACTTAAAATTTACATTTTCACTCAAAATTTACATTTTCACTCAAAATTTAGATTTTCACTTAAAATTTACATTTTCACTCAAAATTTACATTTTACACTCAAAATTTACATTCTCACTCAAAATTTACATTTTCATTAAAAATTTACATTTTCACTCTAAATTTACGTTTTCACTCAAAATTTACATTTTCACTCAAAATTTACATTTTCACTCAATATTTACATTTTCACTTAAAATTTACATTTTACACTCAAAATTTACATTTTCACTCAAAATTTACATTTTCACTTAAAATTTACATTTTCACTCAAAATTTACATTTTCACTTAAAATTTACATTTTCACTCAAAATTTACATTTTCTCTCAAAATTTAAATATTCACTCAAAATTTATATATTCACTCCAAATTAACATTTTCACTCAACATTTACATTTTCACTCAAAATTTACATTTTCACTACAAATTTCCATTTTCACTAAAAATTTCCATTTTCACCAAAATTTACATTTTCACTCAAAATTGACATTTTAACTCAAAATTAACATTTTCACTCAAAATTTACATTTTCTCTCAAAATTCACATTTTCACTCAAAATTTACATTTTCACTTAAAATTTACATTTGCACTCAAAATTTACATTTCCACTCAAAATTTACATTTTCACTCTAAATTTACGTTTTCACTCAAAATTTACTTTTCAAATTTTACAGTTTCACCAAAAATTTAAATTTTTTCCCAAAATACATTTGCACTGAATGTAACATTGTTATTTTATGTATTCCCCTGATATATTACTTCGTGGCTTTTCGTGCTTAATGAACTTTTGCAACATTCGCATCTATTGAACCATTTTAACTGCTTTCAGATTCTGTGCTGTACTCGAAACGAAAACCGCACCGTTGCACTTATGAAACACTAACTGTCATGTCCAACAATCAGTTAATAGATAATAATCACTCGAGCGTCATCGATTCGTTGTTGCTGCTGATGTGCCTCATCGTGCTGTACAGTACAATCATATCGGAACAACGTCTGCATTTTGATTAATAAATCAACTTGGTGCGCAGACACTTGGGAGGGCATTGAGTGGCCGACTTGTAGAATGGCAACGGTTTTATTATGAGCTACTCCCCACTCCTCCGATCTGCTCTGAAATACCAACCAACCGTGTGCTGTGTATGTGGCGCATAATTGGCCAAAAGATTTTATTCAAATTGAATTGATTTGTTAATTGACAGCATTTTGAGTGCTGTGTTGTTCGCATTCAATTGCATTCAATTATGTGCGCATTGAATTAGTTATGAGAGGTATGTACAGGCTCGATGGTTCCAATGATATGTGTGCTCGGGACATAGTAGTAGCTGGTACAACGGAAACGAGTGAAATGCTGTCAACAAGATGTATAGTTGAAATCTCTTGTTTAAGCTGTTCACTTGACTGACAAATAATGTAGTATGTTGTGAATTAATAAATTCCAAATAAATGACTAAAATACTCGAAGCATGCAACAAGAATCAAGAATGCTTGCATATTTTTAATGACTGCATAAATATTTGACAAAACAAATACTAATATTGCTGCTGGTTGTGCCATGACTTGAAAATAATATGAATATTAATACTACAAAGACAGGCAGATCGACCGACCGACGAACGAAAGTTGTTGCTTGTGGCAACTTTCAGTAGCTGTTCGGCTGTATTATGTGGCTGCTCTTCAATGTGTTTCGGTTATGACAACCTATTTAAATGACATGGCAAAGTGTTATTGTTAAGGATTTGGCAACTAAAAGGTTGCATATGTTAAATAATTGATTGAGCAATAATGACTATGACATAAAACTGAACGAATAAATAAAATAAATGATGCCACTTAAGTAATGTTGTCAAGATTGTTGCATAGAATTTTGTCAACTACATTTATTTGGCAAGTATGAGGAGAATAATTCTTAATATTTTGTTTGTTTTTTTATTTACTATTTGGAAAATTTGTTTTTAGAGATAGTTTAATTTTTTGAAGATATTTTTATAGTTTTAATTTTTATTACAGTTTAATACGATACATAATAAAAAAAAATCGAGTGAAAAAAATGTGTTTTGAGTGAAAATATAAATTTTGAGTATATGTAAATTTTGTGTGAAAATGTAAATTTTGAGTGAAAATGTAAATTTCAAGTGGAAATGTTAATTTTGAGTGAAAATGTAAATTTCAAGTGGAAATGTTAATTTTGAGTGAAAACGTAAATTTTAATGAGTATTTAAATTTTGAGTGAATATGTAAATTTTGAGTGAAAATGGAAATTTCGAGTGAAAATGGAAATTTTGAGTGAAAATGTAAATTTTGAGTGAAAATGTAAATTTTGAGTTAAAATGTAAATTTTGAGTGAAAATATAAATTTTGAGTGAAAATATAAATTTTGAGTGAAAATGTAAATTTTTAATGAAAATGTAAATTTTAAGTGAAAACGTAAATTTTAATGAGTATTTAAATTTTGAGTGAATATGTAAATTTTGAGTGAAAATGGAAATTTTGAGTGAAAATGTAAATTTTGAGTGAAAATGTAAATTTTGAGTGATAATGTAAATTTTGATTAAAAATGTAAATTTTGAGTGAAAATGTAAATTTTGAGTGAAAATGTAAATTATGAGTGAAAATGTAAATTTTGAGTGACAAAATAAATTTTGAGTGAAAATGTTAATTTTGAGTGAAAATTTAAATTTAGAGTGAAAATGTAAATTTTGAGTGAACATTTTAATTATGAGTGAAAATGTAAATTTTGAGTGAAAATGTAAATTAATAGTGAAAATGTAAATTTTGAGTGAAAATATAAATTTTGAGTGAAAATGTAAATTTTGAGTGAAAATATAAATTTTGAGTAAAAATGTAAATTTTGAGTGAAAATGTAAATTTTGAGTGAAAATGTAAATTTTGAGTGAAAATGGAAATTTTGAGTGAAAATGTAAATTTTGAGTGAAAATGTAAATTAATAGTGAAAATGTAAATTTTGATTAAAAATGTAAATTTTGAGTGAAAATGTAAATTTTGAGTGAAAATGTAAATTATGAGTGAAAATGTAAATTTTGAGTGAAAATGTAAATTTTGAGTGAAAATGTTAATTTTGAGTGAAAATTTAAATTTAGAGTGAAAATGTAAATTTTGAGTGAACATTTTAATTATGAGTGAAAATGTAAATTTTGAGTGAAAATGTAAATTTTGATTGGAAATGTAAATTTTGAGTGAAAATGTAAATTTTAAGTGAAAATGTAAATTTTGAGTGAAAAGGTAAATTTTGAGTGACAAGGTAAATTTTGAGTGAAAATATTAGTTTTGAGTGAAAATATTAATTTTGAGTGAAAAGGTAAATTTTGAGTGAAAAGGTAAATTTTGAGTGACAAGATAAATTTTGAGTGACAAGGTAAATTTTGAGTGAAAAAATAAATTTTGAGTGAAAATATTAATTTTGAGTGAAAATGGAAATTTTGAGTGAAAATGGAAATTTTGAGTGAAAATGGAAATTTTGAGTGAAAATGTAAATTTTGAGTGAAAATGTAAATTTTGAGTGAAAATGTAAATTTCAAGTGGAAATGTTAATTTTGAGTGAAAATGTAAACTTTGAGTGAAAATGTAAATTTTGAGTGAAAATGGAAATTTTGAGTGAAAATGGAAATTTTGAGTGAAAATGTAAATTTTGCGTGAAAATGTAAATTTTGAGTTAAAATCTAAATTTTGAGTGAAAATATAAATTTTGAGTGAAAATATAAATTTTGAGTGAAAATGTAAATTTTTAATGAAAATGTAAATTTTAAGTGAAAATGTAAATTTTGAGTGAAAATGTAAATTTTGAGTGAAAATGTAAATTTTGAGTGATAATGTAAATTTTGATTAAAAATGTAAATTTTGAGTGAAAATGTAAATTTTGAGTGAAAATGTAAATTATGAGTGAAAATGTAAATTTTGAGTGACAAAATAAATTTTGAGTGAAAATGTTAATTTTGAGTGAAAATTTAAATTTTGAGTGAAAAGTTAAATTTTGAGTGACAAGGTAAATTTTGAGTGAAAATATAAATTTTGAGTTAAAATATTAATTTTGAGTGAAAATGTAAATTTTGAGTGAAAAGGTAAATTTTGAGTGACAATATAAATTTTGAGTGACAAGGTAAATTTTGAGTGAAAGAATAAATTTTGAGTGAAAATATTAATTTTGAGTGAAAATGTAAGTTATGAGTGAAAATGTAAATTTTGAGTGAAAATGTAAATTTTGAGTAAAAATGTAAATTTTGAGTTAAAATATAATTTTTGAGTGAAAATATAAACTTTGATTCAAAATGTAAATTTTTGAATTAATTGCAGTTTAAGCATAAAATTTGAATTTTTTAGTATAATCTGTCACTTAAAGCTACAAATATTGTACAAATTAAATTTTCTTCGTTCGCAATTCAATCAGCATCATTCATTTATGTTTATACAGTCATAAATACCGTTACTGACTGGAGGCCCTTTTAATGTTGCCATCGTCCGATGGCGCGGTGCGTCCCACAACACCCACAGCATTTATCTTCACTTCCGCATCCGCTTAATACATCGCTCTCGGGATCAATTATGTCAATTTATGTGCAGCTTCCTCGGCGACCGCGACCGACTACAGGACTACATTGTAAGGATAACCAAAAAGATATAGGGAGACAAGGGAAGCGAAGCGAAGCAACAGCATCAACGACAACGCGTAACCCTTAACCTCATTTGCATAAACTGCGCCAAAATCCCTACAAAATGCCGCGCACAATTGCATTGCTCGAGCGAGTTGCTATTGCTGCAGGGCTTTATTGTTGCTGGCACTGATGCCATTGCTGACTGTGACTCTGTTATTGCCTGGCATTGTCCTTGGCTGCCAGTTAATCGCTGCAAATTACGTTTTCAACAATTCGCTGCAAACTATAGGCCGCTCGAGTGTCCTGCCTGAGTACGTCCGTCCGTCCTACTGCAATTGGCCACCTCTTAATATGGGGCTATTTTGCCGGCCTCAAAATGCAGCACAATGCAGAAAAATGCATTGACAACAGTTGTCAGTTGTGCGCATTGATTGTTGGTCCATTCAAATTGAAATGATTTCGTATCTGCCAAAAGAAAATTGGGAATGCGTTTAAAAAAAATGTGGGGGCCAATTTTCGATTTTCGGCAATTCAAAAAAAAATGCAAATTTTTGCGCATTTCATGTATTTTGTGATTGTTAGTTTAAATAGTAGCAACATTGCATTTTAATTTTGATGCTGTCACGTTTCGTACATGCCGATTTTTGTATGTTTTTTTTTTATTTTATTTTTAGTCATTATTATATGTCTTGATTATATATATAACATAAAATATGTTCGCTGCCAATGGCATTTTCAACCCAGGGTCATTAATTTTGAGTTTCTTGGCAGCCCAATCCTTGCCCATCGCAATAAATCCAGCTGTTCACCAATAACATTTTCATCGACACTTAAATAAAAATTGCAAATAATCATTTGGGTCGAGTGGTGATTGGATGATAATGGGAAGAACGAAAGGGAAGAACGGGTACTGCAATCGTAGAATCCAATAAGGCGTAAAATTAGGCGACAATTCTCGTCAATAAAACATGATTTGCAGGATTGCGAATGTTGAGATAATTTGACAGAAAAGACTTATTTTAGGCGGAAATCGTGTAAAAACAACGTTAAATGGTAAAACGTGAATATGACATAATCTGCGTTAACCTGAAATTTTAATGAGAAATTGAATTTTTAGTGAAAATTAGAGTTTCCAGTGAAAAATTGAATTTTTAGTAAAAATTAAATTTTTAATGAAAAATTGAATTTTTAGTGAAAAATTGAATTTTTAGTAAAAAAAAATGAATTTTTAGTGAAAATTTGAAATTTTAGTGAAAATTAAAATTTTTAATGACAAATTGAATTTTTAGTGAAAAACTGAATTTTTAGTGAAAAATTTAATTTTTAGGAAATATTGAATTTATAGTGAAAAATGGAATTTTTAGGGAAAATTTGTATTTGTGGTGAAAATTTGTATTTGTGGTGAAAAATTGAATTTTTAGTCAAAAATTGTATTTTTTAATAAAAAAAAATGGAATTCTTAGTGAAAAATTGAATTTAAGTGAAAAATTGAATTTAAGTGAAAAATTGATTTTTTAGTGAAAAATTGAATTTCTTAGTGAAAAATTTAATTTTTTAGTGAAAAATTTAATTTTTAGTGAAAAATTTAATTTTTAGTGAAAAATGAATTTTTTTTGAAAAATGGAATTTTTAGTGAAAAATTGAATTTTTAGTGAAAAATTGAATTTTTAGTGAAAAATTGAATTTTTAGTGAAAAATTTGAATTTTTAGTGAAAAATTGAGTTTTTAGTGAAAAATTGAATTTTTAGTGAAAAATTAAATTTGATTTTTTAGTAAAAAATTGAATTTTTAGTGAAAAATTTAATTTTTAGTGAAAAATTAAATTTTTAGTTAGTGAAAAATTGAATTTCTAGTGAAAAATTGAATTTTTAGTGAAAAATTGAATTTTAAGTGAAAAATTTAATTTTTAGTGGAAAATTTAATTTTTAGTGATAAATTTAATTTTTTGAGGAAAATTGAATTTTTAGTGAAAAATGGAATCTTTATTGAAAAATTGAATTTTTAGTGAAAATTTGAATTTTTAGTGAAAAATTAAATTTTTAGTGAAAATTGAATTTTTAGTGAAAAATTGAATTTTTAGTGAAAAATTAAATTTTAGTGAAAAATTAAATTTAGTGAAAAATTGAATTTTCAGTAAATTTGAATTTTTGGAAAAGTGAAAAAAAAAAAACAAATCAAAATTTTTTAAATCACTAAACAATTTTAATATCATAAAAAATACAGCTAAAATCGAAACCCAAAATAAAGAAAGATATCATTTTGTTTATTTTTTTATTGTGGATCAAGATTTTGACGAATAATGCGCGCTGCACGTGGTCAACATAATAATATTACCAGACTCTCAGTGAGCGGCCAACACCGACAAACACACTCTCATCCTACTCTGCTACTCATCCTAAAAGCAGACAACTTTTATTTTTTCGCTTGCATTAACTACTTACTCTTCTAGGAGCTCTAGGACGAGCGCAGCCAAAGGACGAATGCAACAACGTACGTTTTAATAAAAATTGAACAGTCCATTAAGATTTGTCGTACCTGACTGAGCAGATAATTGAGCGTAGTGCTCAGTACAGACTCAGCATGAACACTATGTTGAGAGTGAGTATGAAAGAGATAGAGTAGGTGAAGAAGAAGGACAAATGGGAAGAGCATTTGTTGTCCACTTCGTCGATGGATGCACTGGATGAGCGATATCAGCGCAACAATTTGTAGTAAAATGAAATCGAAGCGATGTTTATCGTATCGAAGCGATGGCAAACGTTGGTGATCCCAACAAAAACGAGGTAAGTGCACTGGAAAAAAATGTATGTAAATTTGAGAAATTTTATAAAACTTGAAAAATATTTATAAATAAAACATAATATTTAATACACATATATATATATATATAAATATAGTTATATGATCAACTGATCACTAAAATTTGAGTTTTTGTTAATTTACTTCAAATGTTCGTAGTATTTGTAAACTTTTTAATGATTTAAATAAAATATATTTAAATTAAATTATCATAAATATCATGTATCAAAATATTTAAATTTAATGAACGTATAAATATATGCTTATTTAATATAGCTGCACATTAATCAATATTAGTTAATACAACAATAATATTGTTCAATACAACGTATAATTCTGTTAAATATATTAATAACGCATCACGAAAAATTAACCAATACGTCAACTAAATAAATATATGATAAATATATTCGATGGAAATATAACAAACATGTAGTTAAACGTTATTAGTTAAATCAGCAAATAAATTATTAAATATAACAAAAATGTTTGTTAAATATATAAAACAATTGCTTAACTTTACTTTATATGGCCGGTCGAAATTCACAAAACAAAAATTGTCACAACCTTTTAAATGGGGGGAGAGTGACGACTCGGACTCCTCGAACCGACTAAAAATCGAAAACCGACCGACGTCATAAGTGGTTTTGAATTATAACGAAGTGGGCGGGGCAAAAAAAATAAAAAAAATGTCACACGATGCAGAAACCAGACCTTAAAAATAAAAAAAATGACCTCAAATGACTTTTTTGGTGCCAGAGATTTGACAATTTATTTATAGTCCTTGAGAAAACGGATGTATGCCCTATCACGTCAGGTTTACGAGATATATGACAATAAAAGTCCTAAAATGACCGCAATATTACCGTTGGTTTATTGAGAAAACTGTAGTAGTTATGGATTTGTTGTCTGAGAATCAAATGTAGACACTATCCAAGGCTTCATATCTGCAGTACATATTAAATTTCTATCTCGTCCTTTTAAATCCTTAATTTTCATAGTAACATTACTGGAAAAACGGTATTAAATATGAACTTCTTGACTGAAAACCAAATGTAGGCATTCACCTAAGGATCTTTTCTGTAGTACATTTTAATTTTCTATCTCGTCCTTAAACCATCAATATTAAGGATTTTCAAAAAATATCTGCAGTTAATTGGCCAAATTTATATGAAAAATTAATAAATGTATCATTATGTCTTTGGGAAAAATATTAAGCACATCAAAACAGTAAAAATTGTCATATTAGTCAAAGCCATGCGAGTTATGGTTTCTATTATATTAAGCACTGAATGTTTATTTTTCAAATATCATGAGTACAAAAACTAAAACGATTCGTAAATTTCATATTAATTATTTCCACAAACGGATTTATTATAATAATTATATCAATAATGATGACGATTACCAAGTTGTTGATTAATGCATATATCTGATATGGTATATAAAAAAATTATTTTTAACCATTAAGTTTTGTTATTTCTATTAATTTCTTAATAAATGCAACAACTTATTTTTTATTATTTTGTTAAATTAGTTTTTTAATTAAATTTTTTGGCTTACAATTCACATTCTATTGAAAAAAACATTCATTCAATTAGAGTAAATGTTAGAGCTAACAAAGCATTAATAATTTCAAATAAAATATTTGTTAATATAGCATCATATTTAATTATAATGATAATGATTACAAATATAGCAGTTATACAATTAAAATTATTTGTAAAGTAAAAAGTCGAAATTAAAGTTCGAAATTAATTTTCAACAAAATAATTTGTTAATATTGTTAATTATTTAATTATATTAATTAATTATATAATTAATTTTTTTTTTAATTTTTGAATAAATTGTTTACTTTTTATTTGGCACACCAAGATATACTTGGTCAAATAGCTAACATTTACAACAAGCGTTAATGCATACAGCAAAGAAGTTTGTTAAATAGAACAAAATTTAAAATTAAAAAAAATCTGTGAGATGTATTTCAGATAATTCATATGTTGCATTAAAATTCATACCATTCTATTTGCCAAAAATTATTTTAATTTTTTATTTTTGTTAATTCAATTAGCACATTAATAGATGCAACAAATGTTTTGTTAATAGAATGGATAATTTTTTTTTAATAATTATTTACAATTTAACATTTAATTTTAATAATTTAATATTTGATAATTATTTACAAACAAAACATTTATTCAAATAAAATAATTTGTAAGGTAAACATTCTTCATTCATTTTAACCAACACAGTTGTTATTATAGCAAATTATGTAAATTCTGTGATTACAAATCGCTTAAAAAAATATTTGTTTGTAGTTTTAGCAAGCGCATTAGGTTGCACTTACTGAATTTTTTAAAGTTTCATTGTATTTTTTTTCACATTTATTAATAACAATTTTTTCAGTGTTGCCACTAATAGCGCACATAGGTCAGAACGTGTTACACGGTGCAATGTGGGTCTTGTGTGTCTTGCTGCCATGGCTTTTGTGGTCGCTTGGTTTGTAATGCGACTGCATTTTGTTGGCAACCGGCAACCGACACGAGCTAGCTGGCTGGCAACGCGTTTCGCGCACATTTTGTGCTATGCTTGCCATAAAATGTGATTTTCGCGTTGCTTTTGTTATTGGAAACTAGTTTAGAATCTGGCTCATAACCGTATCTATTGAAAAGTGGCAACATATAGTACGGGGCAGCATGATTGCTGGGGCCAGATATGCAACGTAATACATTGTTTAGTGGTTGTAGGGTTTTGCGTGATTGGAAAAACTGTGAAGCAACTAAATTAAATTTCTATTTAAAAATATTTTTTCTTTCATTTTTTTTTAATTTGCTCATAAAATAAAAAAATATAATAATTTTTATATATATATTTTTTGTATATTGGTCCATGTACATTGTACATTGGTCCACTCAAAATAAATTTTAATATTATTAGCCACACCATATTTCATTTCGTCTTCACTTCGATGGCTTTTTCCCGCAAAGTAACAACAGTACTTGTAACTGCAACTACAACCACTATAAAAAGAAACGGAAAAACAACTACAACTCTTGTTGAAAAATACTAAAGGCTACAAACATCCGTCTGCATCCTTCATCATCCTTTGCACTACTAACAGAAACGTAGAGAACTCAATAAAAGCGCAATAAAATCAGCGCGAAAAATTCAATTCCCGCCAAACGCTGTTTTAACCCGAACCTAAGTGGATTTTCAAAGGTTCGTTGCATTTGCGGCGCAAAAATATTCCAGAGAAAATACAAAAAAAAAAATCTACAGAAACTTTAGCAAAAACTATACGTATCAGTTGGCATTAAATATCTTCGAAAATATATGCAAAGCGGATATTGTGCGAGAGAATGTCAAGGAATTGATATTTTTGCTAGATTTTTATAAATCTTTTTTTGTATTTATTTTGGTTTTTTTTTATGTTTTTATTGTTGGCAGAGAAAAAGTTTTCGAAAGTTTTAGTTTGTTAAGAAAATTTACATAAGCTGTAACTGAAAGTAGATATAAATAAACGAAATACTTATTTAAAAAGTATCTACAATTGTTTAAGAGGTATCTATGATAGTTGAAGTGTATCTACAATAGTCGAAAAGTATCTTTTTCAATATTCAAACATTTCTGTGAACTTTTGTTATATGTGTAAATGATATTTAAGATATCTGTGATTGTTGGAATTGTATCTACCATATCTTAAATTTGTTTACATAACAAAAAGAGTATCTGGGATTGCTGTAAATATATCTGCAATATTTAAAATCTATTTAATATCGATGAAATATATTTTACAATATTTTAGAGTATCTACACAAAGATTGAAATGTATTTTTGCACATTATAGATTGTTTCCAATAGTTTATATATGATATACAATGTATTTGCTAAAGCTGAGTACTTGAGTAGCAAAGTATGCTTCTTGATATATTTATCTATGATATTATAAATATATCTAAAATATGCAAAAAGTATCTTTCAACATTCATAAATATTTGCGTTAGTTTAATTGTATAAAATAATAAATATAAAATGTCTATGATAACTACAGAATGTATCTACAATATTTCAAATCTATTTCATATCGATGAAATGTATCTGTGAACTTAATAGAGTATCTACACATACTGCTTAAGCTAAAATAACTTAAAAATAATTCTAAAAGTTTAACAAATTTATTAAGGATAACTTACAAAATTTAAAAAGTATCTACGATAGATACTACTATGATAAGTATCTAAGCTAAACGAAAAGTATCTACAATTATTCAAGTATATTCAAACATGGTAAATGCTTTATTACGTCCTTTTAACTTTAATTTTAATAATTATGGGGTGTTTGACATTCTATGCCACATCCATTGGGTGCTTTGCCAAGTTTCACAGCCTCTGTTGAACTCTTGACAGGCACATATGTTTGACCTGTAGTGTCAACATAATTTACATATTTTTTTGTCTACTTTTTACACATATTTAAAAACAACAGCGCTGTTTATTTTGTTCGAAAAATAAAGTAAAAAGCTTAATTTTTATTTTTTTTATTAAATTTTTACAATAAAAAGCATTTTTAAAATAAATATCATTTTAAATAACTATTAAAAATAATTGAATTCTATAAAAGTTGCCAGCAAGCGTAATCAAAAATATATAAAACTGGCGTAAAAAGTATTAAAATTTAATATAATAAAAAAAAATGACTTTCAAAACTTCTTAAAGAAATAACAAAGCTTAGAGCAGTAGAGATACTATGCTCTGTGCTGTGATAGCGTTAAATAATGCATTAAATAACGCCTAAAATAGGCAGCAAAACTTTGCGCCATTTTTGCAGCGACAACGAAATATAATAAGTTGTTTTTTCTTTTCTTCTCTATTATAATTTTTAAAACTTTTTATGCAAATGGACATGAAGACAGAGTGCAAAGATGAGCACAATGAAAAAAAGAGTAAAGCAAAAAAAAGAGGCGAAGCAAAGAAAACACAAAAAAGTAACACTATCCTACAAAGTATTTGATGATAATTTTAGTCTGAATATTATCGAAAACTTTATCATTTTCCTGTCATTATAGACTATAGAAAACGATAATTTAGGTCCAGTTTTGAAAAAAGCAGCAGATGTGTAAAACCATAAAAACAAAAACACACAAACGGCAATAACAGTTAAATGAGGTACACTGTTAAAATGTTTATTTATTAAAAATATATAATTTTAGGTTTTATAAATTATATAAAACAATGCACATAGAACTCAACTACAAGAAAAACTTAATGATTTTACAATTTACAAAAAAAATATGCAAACAAAAACAACACTATTTTGTCTTTTTTTATCTTCGGAGTTGCATGTTTTTGCTGTTTGTATTTGGTTTACCTATTTTATAAGATACTTATAGTATTTAGCTTAAAAAAAAGAAGAAAATAAAACAAATGTACACATCTTCCTTAATTTTTGCATTAATAAATATTTTGCGAGATTTTCTTTGTTACACGGATAGAAAAGATTTGTTTCAATATGTTTGAATGTAATTAAAAAGTAATACGAAATTACCATACATGTATTAGGAATGAAGTGTAATTAAATTATAATCGAAATTGAATTTATTTTTGTTCACGTGTAAACATTAATATATTGTCCAGCAGAATCTGTCAAATTTACCATAAATATGTTACAATACCAACATAAAATTTTAATTGCATTTGAATAAACTATTTCTTGGCAATTTACTTGGTTAAAACTATGTTTCGAACACACAGAAAATGCTAATCAAATCTAAATGCAACGTATGTTCGCAACGCTCGTCTTAATTCGATAATTTATCGACTGACGAAGTTGGCAACGTTGTGCACTATTTTCTATCTACGCTATCTTTTGCCATCGTTTGAACATATTGATGTTTAAAAACAAACAAAAAAAGAAATAGAATTTAAATAATTGTATTCTTGCAAGATTCTTCTTGTATACGAAGTTGGCACTCTTTGAGCAGAATTTTCTACATACGTCTCTTTTGTCGTCGTTTGAAGTATGTATGGGGTCATTTTAAACATACTGATGTTTGAAAACAAACAAAAAATGAATTCTTGTATATAAATAATTTTTGTATATAAAGTTGACACTCGTTGATCGGCATTTTCTGCGTACGTGTCTTTTGTTGTTCGTTGAGAACACGTGTTCTCGTTTGTGTTACAAAAAGTACAAATAGTAACAGAGTATAATATATAATTTAATAATGCAGTATATAATTTCTGAAACTAATGTGAAAAAAACACAAATAAAAATCAGTGTTTCGATTTTCAAACAAAATTTGGCATGTTTTTTTACAAAAGCCTCCGTGAATTCCTTGCCTACGCTATGTGCTGTACTGAGACCAACTGTACCAAATATAAAGCGAGCCTGGATCGTCTGGTTTAGCGTCAGCTGGTGCAATTGTGCATTCATTGATGCTGTCACTTGTACTTGCAGTTTTAAACGAATTATTTATTTATGCATTTAAAAATTTGTTTATGAATTCAATTATTATAAATTCCCACTGTGCATGTTTAAAGACTTTTAATAAAAAAACAACATTTTATTTTATTTTCAGGATTTTTCCAAAAATATTTAAATATGTTTCATTCTATTAAATATGTTTAATTCTATGTGGATTAAATTCAAAATCTAGCAACACATTATGCACTTGTGTTTTATTTATAGGAGTCCGAATCTAGATAGGGTTTCTACCTGTAACAAGTTAGATGCCCTATCTGATTCGATCTCAAATATACTGGAACAATTTCCAGGCAGTGAAATTGTTGTTGCTGATGACTTTAATGTACACAACGCCACTTGGTTGAGCCAGTCGGGTCTATCAACACAGAAGGGTTGTTATGTTGAGCTGTTTGCAGAGTGCAATCAACTCACTCAATTGGTGAAGGAACCGACGTACCTCCCACGCGTCGGTGGGCAGAGCCAAAAAGTCTTAGACCTTTTTCTGACTTCGCATCATGAAAAATATGATGTAAAAGTCCTTGCACCTCTTGGAAATTCCGACCACTGTATTATTTCCGCTGCGTTTTCGTATTCTAGTTTACGCGCCTCTTCGATTAAAGCCCCGAAGAGGACTGTATGGCTTTACGAAAAAGCAAATTGGGATGCGTTAAATGATTTTTTTCGCAACTTTAATTGGAAATTGTGTTTCGCAGATAGAAACATAAATGCCGCGGCCTTAATGGTACAAAACATTATTTTATTGGGTATGCGGTCCTTCATACCTTCTAAAAAGATTAGCATTAAACCCAAGGACCACTCTTGGTTTAATGAGACTTGCAGGATTGTAGTCAGGTCGAAAGAGGAAGCCTTTCAGAATTGGCGTTCTAATAAGAATGCTGATACTGAAAGACTTCGCATACAGGCTAGGAATGGCTGTAATGCCGTGATCGTGCGTGAAAAGTTTCTACACGAACAAAACGCGCGCAAAAAGGTCCTTCTCTACCATAGAGGTAGTAAAAATTTCTGGTCATTTGTTAAAAGGGTGAAGAATCAGACGACATCGTCTACTCCAACCCTTGTTATGAATGGCCAGACCTTCACAGACCCGGTTGATAAAGCTAATCTCTTGGCAGAACTATTTGCAAATAATTCAACGCTCCCAGTTAGCAATCAACCACTGCCCGTCGTTGAATTTGTTTCTTCTGCAATGCCGGAGATACATTTTCGAACTCGGGCAGTTAAAAAGGTTTTAGCAAATCTCAATATTAACAAAGCCTCCGGGCCAGTTGGCATATCTGCCCATGTGTTGAAGAAGTGTGCGTCAACGCTGGCTTGTCCATTGCGTAACCTTTTCAACATCTCCTACAAGACAAGAGTTTTTCCATCTTGTTGGAAGGTTGCCAATGTCCAGCCAGTTCCGAAAAAGGTGAGGCTACAAATACTGCTAATTACCGACCCATTGCAATATGCTCTGCGCTATCCAAAGTAATGGAAAGCGTAATAAACTTCCACCTTGTGAACTATCTGGAGCGAAACGAATTACTTAGTGACCGACAATATGGTTTACGTAGGACCAGATCCACCGGTGACTTGATGGCGGTCCTCTCCGAAAAGTGGAATAATTGTATTCACCTTTTCGGAGAGAGTAAGGTGGTTGCTCTTGATATTTCCAAGGCTTTTGATCGAGTGTGGCATGAAGCCCTGGTATCAAAACTTATTGCATATGGTGTCGGTAATTCTTTTGCTCGATGGATATCGAGTTTTCTCCAGGGTCGTTCAATACGAGTTGCGATGGATGGTGTTTTCTCAGAACAACATTCCATCAATTCTGGAGTCCCGCAGGGTTCCGTCCTATCCCCGTCCCTATTTCTGGTGTTTATCAATGACCTTCTGTCATCGACCCAGAACCCATTTCTTTGCAGATGACAGCAACATTTGTCATTCATTTTCGTTCAACAAGCGCCCAAACTCTTTGGAGATTGAGAGTAAAAGGCGCACAATGAATGATACACTCAATAATAACCTTAAAACAATCTCCGAGTGGGGTCTTGCAAATAGAGTTGATTTTAATGCTAGCAAGACCCAATGTTGTCTGTTATCTCACAAAAGAATGGATTCACTCCTCCCTCCCCTCAATATGGACTCTGTGGATATTGCGCAGTCAGTTGCTCTTGACGTTCTGGGTATATCAATTCAATGTGACCTCCGTTGGAATGATCACATATTTGATGTGTCGAAAGAAGCGGCCAAGTGCCTCGGTTTTCTGAAACGGTGTAAGACATACTTCACTCCTGCTGACTTGCGCACTGTCTACACCACCTATATTCGGCCTAAGATGGAATACAATTCGCACATATGGGCAGGGGCTTCAAAATCTTCTTTGGAGTTCCTGGATCGAATCCAACAACGTGCAATATATTTAATAGGGGATGAAAATATTTCATCCTCTATTGGTTCTCTTGAGCACCGAAGGACCGTAGGGTGTGTAAGCCTGTTTTATAGGTATTACAATGGTAAGTGTTCGAGGGAAATACATGGCCTGATTCCACCAGGTCGTGTGTTCCCTCGTACTACTAGGGCATCGAACCAAGCCCACCCCTTCGTAGTCCACACGGTTCCCAACAGAACCACGCATTACAGAGAGAATTCGTTCTTCAGTCGCACGATTCGTTTGTGGAACAATCTCCCTGCGTCTGTTTTTCCCGACATTTTTAATATTGGGAAATTTAAAGCAAACATCCACCGACACTACTCCATCTTTCCTCCTCTTTTGAACCTATAATCCTTCCTTGCGATCAACACTGTGCATTGCACGAATAGGGGGCATCCCCTGAGCGTTGGTTAATTTGTAAAAAAAAAATTTATCAGTCAAATATTTATTATGTTTACATAAAATTCCAAACATACATGTTAATGCCTGCAAAATTATGTTTGGGAGAGCCCTTTTTTTGCGGCGTGTATGGATAGGGCAAATCAGACTTAAATTCTATTCGTCCGGAATATGTTCCTGCTTCCAGATTTGTGTTACCAACAAATGGAAAGGCTGCACAAAGGTCGGACCGGCTGCTTTGAAAAGCTCTGCAGGTATTCCATCTGAGCCAGCACTCTTGTTACACTTGATGCGCTTGATGGCTATTTCAAACTCGCTTAGGTGCGGGGAAGGAACATCTTCATTCATCGTCAGCGGTGCGGTTGAGTAAAAGAGGTTGGTGGGTGGGTGTGTTTCCTCACTGTTTAGATGGTCACTAAAATGTCCCACTACTTTCAGTAAAAATATAACACGCACAGCTCAAATGGAGATAAAGCTCCGTCAAAGTTCTTCAGGACTGTAGCGACAAACTATTATTATATTTTAAATTAAGAAGACTACATATTAAAAAAAGGTACATTATTGACCTCAATATCTCGAAAATATCACCATGGAATAATCTTATTGAAATCTTATTTTCAAAATTAGCGGTACATTCTATTTAAGAAAAAATGTTTTGTTCTCTTGTAAGCTAGTGTAAAATAGGACATGTTCAGGGTTGTAGTTAGAGGAGTAGTACTTATAGAATATACAACAAAATGTAGTACTAAAATTATATTAAATACGTTGAATGATTTACTAGCCGCTGTACAAACTAAAGAGCGGAAGTGAAAATCGAGTGGGTGGCTGGTCTAGCTGAGAGAGAGAGAGAGAGAGAGAAGGAGAAGGAGAGCGAATGAAAGAGACTGAATGTGTTAGAAGACGAGACATGACGCGAGAAAATTATGCATTATTTATGGCGTCAAAGTGACTGTGAAATGTGGTTAATAAAGCGTTATAAAAAATATGTACAAAAAATCAAAAATAAAATATACCACATTGCGTCACAAACCAAGTAAATTTATACACTAAACTTAATAGAGTAAGATATTTTTATTAAAATACGATTTGTTTATAAATTTGACAATTTGAAAAAGAAATTTTAGCAATTTCGATTGATTTGTTATTTGCATAGCAGGAATAGCTTAAAAAACTATAGCCTAAAATTAATTTCAGAATATTGACAAAATTAATAAAACATAAAATTTAATGAAAAAGATTACTACAGACAGATATTTTTTAATTTTGTTGCATTTTTAAATTTGTTGTATGAAAGATTTAAAAAAATTAATGCTATTTATTAAAATTAAAATTTTTGAATTAACAAAAATTTGACCAAAAATATAAATCAAAAAATTTAAATAGAAAGAGTTGATCTATTTTAATTTCGATTCATTTATGAATGAAAGCGCTTGAACAGCAAATTATAATCTATTGTTTAAACCCATATTTAATATAAAACCTATTTTGACAATAAAATAAATGCTGACAAAAAATGGAAAACATAAAAATTGTCATAAAATCTACTTGATGTTGAAATTAAAAGCACTTACAACAAGTTGAATGTCATTTAAAACAATAAAAAAAATGGCAAAACACATTTGGTGGCAACTTCACCCCTCAATAGATCAAAGTTATTACTTTTATTTTTTTGGCAAACAATAAAAAGTAACACAACTTTTCAACAACAAAAAGCTGTAAAAATGACAAATTGCCGTTTCACACTGACACACACTAGGAAAAACACACGCATAAAATGTCATTGCACTGCCAAGCGCCGAGCAACATGTGTGCGTCGTGTTGCCACATTAATAAAAAAAAAACACTAAATTCGTTTAATAGGCATTTTGGCAATTACTGATTATTTTGCAGTTACTATAAATAATAAAATAAATTAATTTAAAAATAAGAATATCAAATTTGAATATTTTTTACATTTAATATAACAGCTCAAAGAATTCCAAAGAATACAAAGAATTCCAATTTATAAAATCACTAAAAATTTAATTTTTCAGTAAAAATTTAATTTTTCACTAAAAATTAAGTTTTTCACTAAAAATTCAATTTTTCACTAAAAATTCAATTTTTCACTAAAAATTAAATTTTTCACTAAAAATTCAATTTTTCACTAAAAATTAAATTTTCACTAAAAATTCAATTTTTCACTAAAAATTCAATTTTTCACTAAAAATTAAATTTTTCACTAAAAATTCAATTTTTCACTAAAAATTCAATTTTTCACTAAAAATTAAATTTTTCATTAAAAATTAAATTTTTCACTAAAAATTAAATTTTCACTAAAAATTAAATTTTTCACTAAAAACTCAATTTTTCACTAAAAATTCAATTTTTCACCATAAATTCAATTTTTCACTAAAAATTCAAATTTTCACTAAAAATTCAATTTTTCACTAAAGATTCAATTTTTCACTAAATATTCAATTTTTTACTAAAAAAATCAAATTTTCACTAATAATTCAATTATTCACTAAAAATTCAATTTTTCACTAAAATCCAATTTTAGTGAAAAATTCAATTTTTCACTATAAATACAAATTTTCACTAAAAATCAATTTTCACTAAAAATTAAAATTTTCACTAAAATCCATTTTTCCACTAAAATTTAATTTTTTCACTAAAAATTAAATTTTTCACTAAAAATTAAAGTATTCACTAAAAATTCAATTTTTCACTAAAAATTAAATTTTTCACTAAAAATTCAATTTTTCACTTAAAATTAAATTTTTACTAAAAATTAAATTTTTCACTTAAAATTAAATTTTTCACTAAAAATTCAATTTTTCACTATAATTCAATTTTTCACTAAAAATTCAATTTTTACCAAAAAGTCAATTTTTCACTAAAAATTAAATTTTTCACAAAAAATTCAATTTTCCACTAAAAATACAATTTTTCACTAAGAATTCAATTTTCACTAAATATTCAATTTTTCACTAAAAATTTATTTTTCACTAAAACAATTTTTGCAAGAAATTTAAATTTTCACTTAAAATTCAAATTTCACTATAAATTCTATTTTTTACTAAAATTTCAAATTTTCACTGGAATTCATTTTTTATCAAAAAAAAATTCAATTTTTACTGAAAATTATTTTTATTATAAAAGTTCAACTTTGCACTCAATTAAATTTATCAAAAAAAAATTACTAAAAACTAATTTATAAACACAATTTATTTCATGAAATATTTTTATTTGAAATGTTCTGCTTGATTTTGTTTTATTGTGAGTTTTTCTTAAAATCATTTCCTGCATTCACGTCTTTCTCCTCTCTGACCCCATGTAATTTGCGCCAACATATGTTTCCTCATATCGTCGAATTTATCTTTATGTTGCCTGCTGCTCAACTGCTCATCATTCCCATCCCTTCGACGATGTCCTTTAGCCTCCACGTGGCACGGCAGGTCATATGAAGTCATAAGCAGCATTTTTACGACATCAACTTAGAAGCATATTTTGCGGCGACTAATAGCGATGTGCGTCAGCTGGCGCTTTCATTGTATTTGGGCAAATATTGTGTGTTGTGTGTGACAGAGAAGAGCGAGAGGTAACCGTTAAACACACGTGTGTTTGTCTCATTTTTGGCTTCATATTCATATTGTTTTCATGTAAACGCATTTTTATGTGTCTTTCAATTGAAATTTGAATTTTACGTTTATAAATGTAATTTTCATTTGTGTCTCCTGTGTGTGTGTCAGTTATTTCGATTAAGGTTTTAGGCAGCTTTGGGGAATTGTAAGTCGTTTAATGATATTTTTCTTAAGGGAAAATAAAAGAATTGTTTCATATATTTGTTGTGTTTATATTGAAAAAGTTATAATAAATTCCAGAATACTTTAACAAATACCATAATTCCCAAATTACCAAAATACCATATTACCAAAATACCGTAATACCAAAATTCTAAAATACAAAAATACCAAAATACCATAATACCAAAATACTAGCATACAAAAATACCATAATACGAAAATACCAAAATACCATTATACCAAATTACCATTATACCAAAATACCATTTTCAAAAATACCATAATACGAAAATACCAAAATACTAAAATAAAAAAATACCAAAGTAACAAAAATACCATAATACCAAAATACCGTAATACCAAAATACCGAAATACTATAATACCAAAATACTAAAATACTTAAATACAAAACATAAATACCAAAATACCATAATACCATAATACAAAAATACTAAAATACCGTGATACCATTATACGAAAATACCAAAATAATAAAATAAAAAAAATACTAAAATGCCATAATACGAAAATACCGTAATACCAAAATACCATAATACGAAAATACCATTATACCATTATACCAAAATACAAAAGTACCAAAATATCATAATACGAAAATACCATAATATCAAAATACCATTATACCAAAATACAAAAATATCATAATACCAAAATACAATAATACGAAAATACCATAATACAAAAATACCATAATATTAAAATACCGTTATACCAAAATGCCAGAATACGAAAATACCAAAATACCTTTATACCAAAATACCTTAATACGAAAATACCATAATACCAAAATACTAAAATACTAAAATACCATAATTCCAAAATAGCATAATACCAAAATACCATATTTCCAAAATACCATAATACCAAAATACTAAAATACAAAAATACCAAAGTACCAAAGTACCAAAAATACCATAATACCAAAATACCGTAATACCAAAATACCTTAATACTATAATACTAAAATACAAAACATAAATACCAAACTACTAAAATACCAAAATACCTTAATACCAAAATACCAAAATACTAAAATACAAATTTACCATAATACCAAAATACCATAATACCAAAATACCATAATACGAAAATACCATAATACTAAAACACCATAGAACCGTAAAGTATTATACTAACTATTCTAATTTTTACTTTCGATCAAAATTCAGATATTTGTCCACGAAAATCGGACTGAATTATATCCACTGTACTTCAACGTATTGAAGTGAGTGAATTAAATACATTAAAATTGTAGAAAATTAAAATTGAAGAAAATTGTAAAAACGTTAAAACTGTTGAAATTTGCATTAAATTGTATAAAACTAAAACAAAGAAAAAAAAATGAAATTTGGATTATTATTATTTTGAAATTCAAAATATATATATTTTTCAATTTCATATTTTTCTTTATTATATTCATAATTCTTTGTAGTTCATAATTTATAATTATTTTCTAATACAGTGGAAAGTTTAAATTGTTTTAGTTTGAAAATATTTTTTTAGTGTTTTATAATAAACCGAAAAAAGGACCTGCCGCTGGCAACACAAAATAATTATTTGGCGCACAACTAAAAAAAAAAAAACAATGCAAAACTACAAACAAATTGTAGCAAGTAACGAGCTACAATTTGCAAGGACAACAAGGACCACGAAGAAGCGCAACTAAAGCAGCTGCCACTCGAAGACATGCGGGCAAAAGTGTTGCCAAAAATAGATAAAAGACATGAAAAACAAGATAAAATAAAAATTAAAAAAAACAAATATAATAAACAAAACACAAAAATCCTTTACTACAACAATGGGCGCAGCATAAAAAAGCAATGAAAATGTGGCCACATCGCACGAGGAAGTTAATTACCGTTACAAGAACGCTGCCACCTCGTTGACTTAATGCTGCTGACAGAGGCAGAGAGTAGTGGCCCGAAAAAAAATCGGAAATCCAACATCTTCGTATCAAAAAAGAGGGTGGCCATTCGTCGCATGTCCTTGCGCTGCTTTGGTTTTGTAGGCCTCTTTTTTGCCACTACTACTTACGAGGGTCCTCTTTTCCAAAAACAACAACATCTATTTTTTTTGTACGCTGTCTTATCAACGTCTCGAAAAATGTAGAACGCTAAAAATGTAACGAGCGAAAGGACACTTTAATGACACTCTTTCTTTTTTTTTCAAATAAAAGGGGTAACTTTTTCTTAGATTTGTGGTTAGGCCTTTTATTTTTGTGTTTTTTTATTTTCTATATTACCCACAAGTCAAGTAATAGTTCGTGTATTTGTTTTGTTACCATTTCGATTCTTATCTTATTTCTTGTAATGGTTTTTATTGCTGGCAGCCTTTACGACTTACGCAGTTAGGATGTTGAACGATTTTTATATAGAAAGGGTAGCATGTAATGATGCCTAAAGTAATCAGAACGTGTGCCTTTTAAATGTGGACGACACGTGGTTTGGTTTTGCAATTGAAAAATCAAAACTCTTTTACATTTACTCACATTTGAATAAATCTGAATTTGAATTATTTTTGAGATTTACTTTGTGGAAAGTTTGGTGATTCGAGCTGGATTCAGTTTAATGAAGAAATACAAAAAAAACGAATTTTCTACTTTAATTTGATAAAATAGATTTTGCTTTTACCTATTTAAACAATGATTATGTTGTTATACATTTATTCACATTTGAATAGTTCTTAATTTGAATTATTTATTGAGATTTACTTTCAGGAATCTTTGGTGCTTCGAGCCGGATTCCGTTTTATGTACAAATAGAAAAACCGTATTTTCTACTTTAATTTGATGAAATAGATTTTGATTTTACCTATTTAAACTATTATTATATTGTTACACATTTATTCACATTTGAATAGTTCTTAATTTGAATTATTTTTTGAGATCTACTTTTACGAATTTTTGGTGCTACGAGTCGGATTTTGTTTGAATGAACCAATTTTGTTCCTAATTTACTTTAATTAAAGGAACGTTTTAAATGCTAAACTATTATTTAATAAGTGTTATTAATATATAAAAGTTGAATACATTTTGCAAATATTTTATAATTTTATTTTCATTCGAAAATATTACGAAAATTGTTAAACAACTTTTTAGTTGAGTGCTAGGAAAGATCTAACTGTTGGTTAATTCACTGTCATTGATTTGATTTGAGTTGAAATGAATAATAATCTTTTCCAATCTTTTTTTGAATGTTTGCGACAAGTAATTAAAATAAAACTTGATCTGAATAATTATTTTACAAATATCAAAAAATGATATACGTCATCTTTTACTTCTTATTGCACTTACTAACAATTGTTATGAATTACACTGTAAAGAAAATAAGAATTAAATAATAGTTAAATGCACAAAATTTTAATTGTATTTAATTTGATCCGAGGAAACGAATGTTCGCGCCGCGAACGTAAATTTAATACCATCTGATGTGAACGCCATTATACAAAAATAAGGCGAATCATTAGAGCGGTTGGCAACTCTGCCCAAAAAGTATCCAACGCATGACAGGCACACACACTCACATAGATGAGCGAAAGAACAAACGTCAAAGGTGACATTTGACTCGTGGTGCGATGGGACACTCACTTCACTTTCAACAGCAGCAGCGCGACGTTCGCTTTTTATCGCTACTTAAAATACTTAAACCTAAAACTTAAAATTCACTTAGAAATAAATATTATAACGTTTGAACTTAAACATAAAACAAGCACGAGTTTTTTATTGAACTTTTACATTGTCTCAAAAAAACAAGCAGCTATAAATTGTTTCATCAGTGCCCATTGGTAACAACAACTACACAGTAGCGTTAATGCAGCGAAGCAGCCAGCATCGAAAGCAGTTCCAGCTAGCAGCAGCAACTAGTGAAGTCACCCGTGTCCCAAGTGGACAACGAATAATGTCTGATTTTTTTTATTAAAGTTATAGCATTATTTTATATTAAACAAAATTATGTAGCCAAAATATGTATTGAGTATTTTATTCGTTTATGTAATTAATTTTTAAAATTATTCTCAAATTTGTTCGGTCCTTCGATTTAACAATTTAAACATAATTTTAAATGAAATTATAACAATTATAGGATACAAAAATTATATAAAAAATATATTATAGACCAATTTTACAAATTGCTCTATAATATAACTGGTCCCTCGAGCCAGATTTATAACAATTAACTAAGTAAAAAAATCCAAGATAAGTATTTAATAAGAACTATCAGTATAAATGCACAAAACATTAGCAATTACTTTATATTCTGTGCACAAATTAAAAATTATATTTATTCTTTTTCGGTCCATCGAGCCGGATTTTGGAAATTCAAACATTATTAATTAATAAAAATATAATAAACAATATAAATTTTTTTAAAATATTATTTGAACCGAAATCATTGCAAATTAAAAATTACCATTTACATTTTATGTTGAATATTTTCGCATTTTCTAAGTCTTTTTTTTTAAGTTTCTTTGAAAGCAAATTCACTCAAAAATAATTATTACGCTTTCTATCAACTACATATTGCAGTTTGCATAATAAGTTTGTCCTTGCTGCTTTATTTTTGTGCAAAGTTTTTAATTTATTAAATTTTTAATAAAATTATAATTTTGTTGTTTTTTTTTTACTTTTTACATTTCACACCTACACACAGAGCCAGGTTTTGCTGTAGTTTTGCGCACATTTGCATTTCATTTTCTGCTCCATAAAACTTTGCGTTGCCACACATTTTCAGCTGCTGCACAACGCTTCATAACCGCAGCAACGACTGTCAGCCATTTTTGTTGCGAATTTCCACTTATACGCGGTGTAGCGAAGCCGCAAAATGTTGCGCGGCTCAATGCTTTCGTTGCACGTCGACGACGACACGTTCTACATTCTACATACAACACACACGCACAGTCACATCACATCCTACACACGCACACATGTCAAAATTCGTGGCTAATTGCTTGACACTCTTATTTTTCTAGTTGCCTCATGTTGCAAGTGAAAGTTTTCTTGCTGCCAGATGCGTCGTCGACAGGCAAATTTTAGCCAAATAATCTGTAGAGTAGCTGATAATGAGGTGCTGCAATTAATATTATGTGGCAATGCATATCTATTTGCTTTTTCTGTTTGTTTAACTTAATTTCAAACATTTTTAATTTCAATGCTTTGCATGCAACGTTGGTCCTTCGAGCTGGATTCTCACATAATATTTTTAAATATTTTACTTTTTTTTTTAAATACGCTCTAATGATTTTAGTGTTTCAAATTTTAATGATTTCGTAATTTGTTTAATTTATTTCAAATTGAAATAAAAGTTTTGTTTTTTTTAATAATAACTGTTTCTATATTCATTTCAGTGCTTTAGATGCTACGTTGGTCCTTTGACCTGGATTCACACATAATATTTACTGTTGCTAATGATTTTTGTGTTTTATATTTTAACGTTTTGTAAGTGTTTAGATTTTCTGCATTAATTAATTTCATGTTAAATAAATTATGTAGGTGTCTTAAATAATTTCTGTAGTATATTTAATTTGCGTAAATTTTGAGTCAAACATTGGTCCTTCGAGCTGGATTCACACATATTATTTTTTAATATTTTATGAATTCTAAAAATACTAATGTTTCATATTTTGATGTTTTTTTAAATACTTTTTTCCTACAATAATTTTTTTATATGTGTAATGTAATTTGCTCTACTATACATGCATTTAATAAAAGTACATGAGACGCAAGGTAATTCAGCATACTGAAGCAATGCGTTAGAAAGAGACGTAAGATCATTCAGTTCAGCGCACTGAGTTAGTGTGCGAGAAAGAGATGAAAGATCAGCGGATTAAAACACATGTGTGCTAACGAGATATAGATAGCATGCGTGTATTAGTAAAATGTGGAATCTTCTCGAAACGTGTCGAACTGTATTTAGAACAGTTTTGTAGAACAGTTTTCGGAAATAATATTTCTAATGCTTTTCTTTGACTGCTTCATTATTTTTTTAAAATGATACATGCAAAAATGGTCCTTGGAGTTGGATTGTCGCAATAAAATTTTTCAATCAAAATTAATACTACTATAATAAAATTGTACAAACACTTTTTAAATATTTGGTGCTTTAAATATTGTGGTCCTTCGAACTAGAATGCAGTTTACTCATACCTTTCAGATTGAATAATATATAAATATATATAAAAACTATATAGAAATTTCCTTAATTATTTGGTCCTCTAAAAATTATGTTTATCTCAATAAACTTTATATTTTTTTAATGCAATACTGTTTCATTACGACTACAATAGAAATATACAAAAACGTTTTTAAATATTGTGGTCCTTCGAGCTGGATTATCGCAGTCAAATTTAAATAATAAAAAAAAAACAAAATGATATTCATTTTTCATCGATTGCAATTGATATATAATATCGTCACTGTCATACCAAAGGGGCGAATGTGCATTTTTAAAAATGTTGGGAAATCAAATTTTAAAGTTTGAAATGCTTTAAAAATTAGAAAAATTTATATTTTCTTTATTTTTTTTTGTTATTTTAGTTTATTCGTCAATTATTATAACGTATATAAAATATCTTTAGATTTGGACAACATACTGAATTATAAATACGGATTTTGTGAGGCTATATCTTGATCAAAACGCAAATATTTTTGTTTTTTATGATATAACTTTTTATTAGCGCAAGATAAAATTGTAATGTAGAGGCATTAATTGTTTGTTTTTAAAGCACCTATCGATCTGCATCATTAATTAAAAATATTTTGTCAAACATTAATTTGTCATTTGTTATTTGGAGGAAAAATGTTTGGCAAAATATTTTTAAATAATGATGCAGTTCGATAGGTGCTTTAAAAACAAACAATTAATACCTCAACACCACTATTATATCTTGTAAAAAAAAAAATAGCAAAAAAAACGAATAAATTGGAAAAATTGAAAATCTTGCATGCCAAAAGGGCGAATCTTTTCATTTTTTGCAATAAATCTTTAATGGTACAAGATAAAATAGTGACGTAAAGACATTTATTGGTTGTTTTTAAATCACCTATCGATATGCACCATTAATTAAAAATATTTCGTCAAACATTAATTTGCCATTTGTTATTTGCAGGAAAAAATGTTTGGCAAAATAATTTTTAAATAATGATGCAGATCAATAGGTGCTTTGAAAACAAATAATAAATACCTTTACACCACTATTTTATCTTATACCAATAAAAAGTTATTGCGAAAAAACGAAAAGATTCGCCCTTTTGGCATGACAAGATTTTTAATTTTTCAAATTCGCCCTTTTGGTTTTGTCTTTTGTGGCTAGATATACCCAACAAAATGACACGCGATTTTGGCACAGCATACTTGAGGATAAACTACATTCAAAAGTTTAAAAAACGCAAATGTCAAAAATTGCACATTCGCCCCTTTGGCATGATAGTGACGATTAGGGATGTCAATCCCGGGATCCCGCGATTTGAGTCAAATCAGTCCCGAAAAACTCATCGCGGGATTATCGTTAAGTCCCGGGATTTTCGGGATTACAAAAACTTTATAATTGTTTATTATTCAAACATAGATATGGTTATTTTATGCCTTTGCTATTATTTTTTAAATCCCGGGACTAATCCCGGTATTCAAATTTTTTAGTCCCGAAATTTCGGGATTGAAAAATAGTCCGGGATTGACATCCCTAGTGACGATATATGATATATTTATTTATATGATAAATGAAAATATGGTACTTCCAGCTAGATTATCACATTTTAAATTAAATAAAAAAATCAAAGTAGAAGCAAATTATTAAATACAACTCCCGACTACTGTATAAATCCATAAAAAACTCCATGAAATATTTGGTCACAATGTTTAAACTTTATTTGCAAAAAACATAATACAGATATTGTTGAAATAGATATCAATCAGGAAGTATTTAAATACTACATAGAAATAGAGAAAACAGAAAAGTTCACTGTTAGACGTTTTAAAAATTGCGCTTAATACTAATTATTGATGCAGAGCTTTTTATTTATTTTGCATTTTATTAAAAAGCATTTTATTAAAACTTTTAAATGTTTTTGATATACGACCTATTTTTCTATATATTTTAATTATTTTAATATATATTTAATTATTTTTTATAGATTTAGAAATTTGATTTATGTAAGATTTAACAAAAATTGTAGTTTAATATTTTTGTTTGAGATTTAAAAGCAAATAAAGGGTTTTTCAATAAGAGCGCTACAAAAGTTTTTGTCAAGCGACGCTACAAAAGTAGAGCGACAGGGACAGCAAACGACGCCATATTTCTTGCCGCTCTTTTGACATTTCTCTTCAGTAAGGTTTGCCATTTCATGATGGAAAGATATACGAGCCACCGAAATTATTAAAATTTACTACCGAAATTCGAATTCGTATATCTTTCCATCATGAAATGGCAAACCTTACTGAAGAGAAATGTAAAAAGAGCGACAAGAAATATGGCGTCGTTTGCTGTCGCTGTCGCTCTACTTTTGTAGCGTCCCTGTTGAAAAACCCTTTATATACTAGGTTTATTGAATTATTTAACTTTGTTGTTTGGGTAGTAGTGCTTAAGTTTTAAATAACATTTTGAAAACTACTTTGATAGTATTATTTGGTATGTAACTAATTGAGTTTTTAAAAATCTTTTAGCAGTTTCAAATTGAAGTGTTGTATTAGATTTTAGAGTAGTGTTTTATAATTGATAACTATTTAAGTGTTTTTAAAATTTAAAATTACAATTGTATTGCATTATTCAACATGGAGCTATAGGTGAAGTAGTGTAGTAGATTTTAAAAAATATATATTAGAAATGTAATAGACTTTTTAACAGTATATTAAACTCAATTTCCAGCTAGTTTTATAACTGCAAAAATTTACTACTTTTATTGAACTTTATAGTTCTTATTGACAGCTCTTACTGTCCACTCTACATCAATAAATTACAGCCATTTCACTTTAACAAAACCTTTTTAATTTCAGTTTTTTCTATGCTATTCAATTTATTAAAACATTTAGCTATTTTTTTAGAAGTGTGTAAATTTATTTGTATGCTTTATAAGTGTCTATAAAATACTAGTTTTGTAGCGCTTTAACAAATGACTACGTTGATTGGTTGTTTTTGGTTGACAAGGACAAAAAGCAGCTTCTATTAATTTTAAATAGTTTAATGTATAAATAAATGCTAAAGGGTTTTTGTTTTAGATTCAGTTGTAAATTGTAAAGCACAAAATATGAACGAAAATACGCATAGTTATAAATATATACTATATATAAAAATAATATAAACAATTTTCTTTGCAACTTAAGCTAAGTTTTAAAATGAAACTCGCAATACAGACGACAACGTGCTGCGACGAAATAATAGCAAAAACATGCAATTTAAACTTAACACTAAACAATAATATTAATTAAATTAATTACAATAATTAATTAGTTTGCTTTTTTTGTGTGTGTAGTAAGTGTGTTTTTCAATTTGCATTAAATTGCAAAGTAGTTTTTTTTTCATATTTGAATTTGCGCGTGTTAAAAAGAGTTGACAAATCAATATTCGATCGGTAGTGGATCGCGCAGTTTTCGCGAGTATTTCAGGCCCAAATTATCGCTGATCTCATCGATGACATCGAGTGCATAGTCCAGCTGTTCTTTGGTATGTGCCGCCGAGAGGCAGTAACGAATTCGTCCCTCCATAATGGGCGTGGCAGGGAAGCCGACACCGACAACGGCAATATGACGTGTGGTCAGCGTGCGCACGACAGCGCTTTAAAGAAATAATAGAAAATTTTGAGTTACATTTAATATTTAAATAAATAATAATGCCTACCCAATTTTGGAGAACAAATACACCAACATTGGCACCACCGGCGAGTCCTCGTGGCCGTAGGTAATGACGCCCATCTGTGCCAGACGCCTGCGGAAATAACGCGCATTACGTGCCAGCTGATTGATCTTGTTGCGGCCGGTGTTGGTGCCGTCCAGGCCCATGATGATGCTCATCGAGGTGTAGATCTGCTGCGCCACCGGCGGCGACATGGTGCTGGCATAGCAGTGGGCGTGGCTGTTCGTGCGCAGGTAATCAATGAGTTTCTGAGGAGCAAAATAAAATACAGTAATACAAATAGATAT
This sequence comes from Dryomyza anilis, assembly GCA_951804985.1. Lineage (NCBI taxonomy): Eukaryota > Metazoa > Arthropoda > Insecta > Diptera > Dryomyzidae > Dryomyza > Dryomyza anilis. Next base: position 9,140,275 of record OX638131.1, on the reverse strand, counting down.
AAAAAATCATCAAGCTTAATCAAAAGTATTAATTTAAAGTCTACAGATCTGAGTTGGGTTTAAAAAAAGTCTCAGTGGTTCAGAACGTTTGTCATCGGCCAAAATTCTGCATCTTTTGGTATAGTGAATATTTATGAATACGTTTTTGTTTGATTGGAAATTGTTGAAATATGATTTTTTTGTGTGCATTTTTCATATTTCAATTGTGTGCATTTTTCATATTTAAAATTTTAAGTCGTAAATCCATCCTACAAGATTTCATTAATTTCCGAGATGCTGCTGCCAATCCTCTGGTTGAACTGACGTGGAATTAATCGTATATAAAAATTAAAACCCACCTTCGACCCGGCAATATAACCACCAGCGCTGCCAAAACTCTTGGTGAACGTGCCCATCAGAATATCGACATCCTTGGGATCGACGCCAAAATAATCCGCAATGCCAGCACCATTCGGTCCCATAGCGCCAATGCTGTGCGCTTCATCCAAATACAAATACGCCTTGTATTTCTTTTTGAGCGCAATGATCTCTGGCAGACGCACAATAGAACCCTCCATACTGAAGACACCCTCCACAATGATGAGTATCTTTTTCCATGGTTTGCCCGTCTTCGTGTTGCCGTGCACCACATTCTGACGCAGCAAACGCTCCAAATCGTGCATGTTATTGTGCTTGAAAACCTTTGTAGTAGCGCCCGACAAACGAATTCCCAATATAATCGATGCATGATTCTTTTCGTCACTTAGCACAAGACAACCGGGCGACAACAATGATGGCAAATTCAAAGCATTCGTTGCAAAACCCATGCCAAAGACTATGGCATCCTCAACACCGAGATAACGTGCTGTCAGTGACTCCAGGTCGTTGTGCAGCTTTGTATTGCCCAGTTCAACGCGTGGCGAGGCCAATGCCAGACCCATATCGCGTGCTGTTTGCTCGGAATTCTCCGCACAGGGTCCTGTAGCCGCAGCAAAACCAAGATAATTATACGAGCCAAGATTCAGGCAACGTGTCTCGGTGCCGGTGAACTCAAAACTCCAGCCATAGTCGGGCGTTATGCGATCCTTGAGCGTTAGCTCGGCGCCGGGCACGCTGCAGATTGGACGATTCCAACAGTCGCGTATGCGACGATATACGTAACGTGAATAGAAACTCTCAAAGGCATCGTATAGCGTCACATAACCCTGTGTGGTGTGAAAAGAAATTAATTATCTCCAAACGTTTTTAAATATTTTATTTATTATTTCACCTACTTCGCGTTTCTCTTCCTTGGCGACTTTGGGCTTGAACAACAACTGATTGATGTAGCCCAGTATCATGAGCAGATAAAAGCCTAGATACGTAAGGCAGGCAGTGTGTAGCGGCACCTCTTCGAAGGATGACTTCTGAAAATGCTCATCGCTGGGCGACAGTTTTCCCTCGGCGGCGGAGGGTTTGAAATCGCCATTGGCGGTGCACGCGTGGTTGGTTTTATGAAAGCCGTTTGTGGTGGCGGTCTGTAAATGATTGATAAATGAAAAATTTATTAAAAAACAGAGAAAAATTATTTGCTTAGAGTAAAATTGAATAGTTTAGTCTATTTTATAATATTATATATTGTTACTTTTTACATTTTTTGAGAACTTCTACTTTTTTACAATAATTTTATAAAATGATTTTTTGTATAATTTATAAAATTTGTAAAACTTCTTAAAGCAGTAGCGAGTATCGTAAACGTTCGTAAACTGCACTAAAAACCAAAAAAACATAGGTGCGCATCACTTGACTGACCACAATTTATAAAGACAAAGCTTTATCTCGACATACAATGGAAAATCTTAAATAGGTATAAAATTTGACATTTGCCCAGCTGCTATTCGTATTCATTAAATATTTTAGAAACCTTTCAAATGCTCCTAAAACTAGGTACTTATATAAATGTGCTTTTAGCCATTCTTATTCTAATTTTATACACAGTTATTTTAAGGAAATAGATAATAGAGAAATTATCTTATCTGTAGGTCAGAAACTGATTATCATGATTATAACTTTGCTGACATCATACGTTTTGTCTATTTGTAGTGAAGAATTAAATTTTTAATATTTAATACTTAAAAAAATAAAAAAAATTGTTGTGGAAAAATTTAAATTTTAGTTTTTTTTTTATTTTTAGTGAAAATAAAGTGAACATTTTATTTTTTAATGAAACATAGAATTTTTAATGAAAAAATCGATTTTTTAATAAAAATTGAATTTTTAATTTTTAGTGAATTTTATTTTTGATGAAAAATTTAAATTTTTAGTGAAAATGGAATTTTTAGTAAAAATTGGAATTTTAAATGAAAAATTGAATTTTTAGTGAAAAATTGAATTTTTAGTGAAAAATTGAATTTTTAGTGAAAATTTGAATTTTCAGTGAAAAATTGAATTTTTAGTGAAAAATCGATATTTCAGTGAAAAAAATGATTTTTAGTGAAAATTTGATTTTTTTAGTGAAAATTTGAATTTTTAATGAAAAATTGAATTTTTAGTGAAAAATTGAATTTTTGATGAAAAATTTAATTTTTGATGAAAAATAAAATTTTTAGTGAAAATTGAATTTTTAGTGAAAAATTGAATTTTTAATGAAAAATTGATTTTTAGTGAAAAATTAAATTTTTAGTGAAAAATTGAATTTTTAGTAAAAAATTTAATTTTTTAGTGAAAAATTGAATTTTTAGTGAAAAATTGAATTTTTAGTGAAAAATTGAATTTTTAGTGAAAAATTGAATTTTTAGTGAAAAATTGAATTTTTAGTGAAAAATTGAATTTTTAGTGAAAATTTGAATTTTTAGTGAAAATTGAATTTTTAGTGACAAATAGAATTTTTAGTGAAAAAATGAATTTTTAGTGAAAATTTGAATTTGCAGTGAAAATTTGAATTTTTAGTGAAAAAATGAATTTTTAGTGACAAATTGAATTTTTAGTGAAAAATTGAATTTTTAGTGAAAATTTGAATTTTAAATAAAAAATTGAATTTTTAGTGAACAATTGAGTTTTCAGTGAAAAATTTAATTTTTAGTGAAAAATTGAATTTTTAGTGAAAAATTGAATTTTTAGTGAAAAATTGAATTTTTAGTGAAAAATTGAATTTTTAGTGAAAAATTGAATTTTTAGTGAAAAATTGAATTTTTAGTGAAAAATTGAATTTTTAGTGAAAAATTTAATTTTAGTGAAAAATTGAATTTTTAGTGAAAAATTTAATTTTTAGTGAAAAATTGAATTTTTAGTGAAAAATTGAATTTTTAGTGAAAAATTGAATTTTTAGTGAAAATTTGAATTTTTAGTGAAAAATTGTATTTTTAGTGAAAAATTGAATTTTTAGTGAAAAATTGAATTTTTAGTGAAAAATTGAATTTTTAGTGATAAATTGAATTTTTAGTGAAAAATTGAATTTTTAGTGAAAAATTGAATTTTTAGTGAAAAATTGAATTTTTAATTAAAAATTTAATTTTAGTGAAAAATTGAATTTTTAGTGAAAAATTGAATTTTTAGTGAAAAATTGAATTTTTAGTGAAAAATTGAATTTTTAGTGAAAAATGGAATTTTTAGTAAAAAATTGAATTTTTAGTGAAAATTGAATTTTTAGTGATAAATTGAATTTTTAGTGAAAAATTGAATTTTTAGTGAAAAATTGAATTTTTAGTGAAAAATTGAATTTTTAATTAAAAATTTAATTTGTTAATGCACAATTATAAAAACATCTACTGTTGGCATAGCATAAAATAATTAAATTTTTAATAGCACTTGACTAGAAACCATTTTTTGTAAATCATGCAATCGAGATAAAGCTTCATGACGTACAGAAGAACTATATAAATTACCCCATAAAATCATAATCACACACTATGGGATTTTTTAATAAAACAAGCAATTAACATATCAGACAAAATATACAGCAGGTAATATCCAGGCAGGCAATAACAGCAACTTTCAAGCTGGAAAACAACAGATTTTCAGCATGTTTCGGGCAGATATAAGAAGAGTTTTTAGCAAAACCTGCCTGTAGTCTGCTCTAGAACAAAACGTCTGACGACAGCACAACGGCAGGTTATAGAAAGGTGAATATAGAGGCAGATATATGGAATTTAATGGCAAATCATGGCAGCTAAATATTTGGCCCCATGATTACCAAAAAGCTTCCGTTAAATAGAACAATTTTTTAATTTATCAAATATTTGTCATATAAAATGTTTGTCTGACGTCGACAGTCTGAAGCAGGCTATTATATCATGCTATACCTAAAATATGCCGTGTGACAGTTTCAGGTGTCTGTCGACAACTGCCTTCCGATATTCTGCCAAAAACCTTCTATCAAATATAAGTCATATAAAATGTTTGTCTGACGTCGACAATCTGAAACAGGCTACTACTATATCCTGCTATACCTCAAATATTCCGTGTGGCAGTTTCAATTGTCTGCCGACAACAGCCTTCTGCCGAAAACCTTCTACAAGGCAGCCTGTGGTACGTACACATTTTTAAGGCTGACGTTTTTTGATACAAAAAAAAACTATTTGCTGTGCCCGACATAAAATATGCCAGCAAACTGCCCATTTGACTGAAAAATATCGAAATTCAGTAACCTGCCGCATATTTAGTCTCGGAATGCATTTTTAACTATAATCTACTCAAATAAATATATTCTATTTGTAATAGACAAGTCTTATCTAAAAAAAAGAAAACCCTAAACAAATTTAAAGACCCACTACATGTTGAAATAAAAATCAGTTACCAATAAAGTGCGAGTTTAATTTAATAACTTAAAGTGCAAAGTGTTTAAAGTACGTTTAAAGCACATTTAAAATGCTGCTAAGTAATTGTGTAAATATTTATTGTTCGAGCTCTAAAAACGAAATGAAAACTTCAACTGTTTTTGGTATAATTTATCATTTTTTTATTTATTTTTTGTACTTTTTTTATTTCTCAAGCAATTTGTAAGTTTTATATATTTTTATTATCTAAACATTTAGCGTTTGGTAAGAGCATTTGTATATTGAATCAGAGAAATATGAAACGCATAGCACATAAAAATGTTTATTGTTATTTGGTATCTATACAACGAACAATTATTAACCATGCAATGTACCAAGTAATAAACATAAAAAACAAATACGTTGAATATGTAGAAATATAAATCTAACGTTGAGTTAATATGTAAACGACAGATGGTAGGTTATTTCTTTTGAATGGCAAGTCACTTCGTGGAACAGAAAAAATAACTAACTATATAAAAGGTTTGGTTTTTTTAATTACTGATAATACTTGTTTTTCCCTTGTATTCATTTAACACATTTTTAAATATTTATAATACATAATATTATGGGTCAAATTGAACGATATTTAAAACCAGTTAAAGCTAATTTATATATATAATAATAGTTTGGCACTACAGTTCTATAAGAATTTAGGCCGAGCTCTCTCATTTTGAGCTGTGCGTGTTATATTTGTACTCAAAGTGGTGGGACCTACAGTTTATTGCCGAATCCGAACGGCGGGTGAGAGCTTTTTCATAGGTAATGTTTTTACTCTCGGAGGTTTGCCATTTACTGCCGAGAGGTAGCGCGGTATAGAAACATGTTTCTATGAAAAGATGTTGTTAGCCCCAGTCCAGGCTTGAACCGGAGACCTTTCGGCTCGCAGTCCAACGCACTAACCACTGAGCTACCGCGGCTACTAATTTATAATTTGATGAATTGATAATTTTGAATTAAATTATAAATTCATTATTTATAATTATATAATACGGCTTTTGGTTCTAGCTATTCAAAATATGAACAAAAGCCAGTAAAACCGAAATAGAATTCGCAACTTGTGAGAAAATCGAAACTTTTAATGATTTGGGTTTTAAGCCTTGATTTAAAACACTGACAACTTAACAAATATTTGTTTTTTTCATTTTATGCAAATTTCACATTTCTCCCAGTGTAATTTTACGATTGACATACTTTTGAACGACGCTGCATTGTTGTTACACTTGGCACCGCTCAGCGACACTTGTTAATTGATTTATGAATGTCAAAAGAGCAAATAAAAAAAATCAAAAATAATTTCCAACAAATTCTAATAGATTTTTATCGTACACTCAACACTTAATACTAAAACTTGAACTCATGGGTGGTACGAGTTGTGCGCGCACGTGATGACGGTCGAGTAAAGAGTGACCCACGGTATTTTTTTTATATTTTTATTACTTAGTTCAAGTTTTAATAATAATTTACGTTAATTTTTATTTCTATATTGCACTCAATTGATAGAACATTTGCTGGTTTCTTTTACGCACGACCCAGTCCGTTCTACAAAAAATCGACACAGACCTCCTGCGCTCTGAAGTTTCTTACACTAACTGACTCGCTTAGGCCCGACTGACTAACTTCAAGCACCCCACCCGAATGGCGCCACTTAACGTTGTTGCTGCTGAAGAATGCCGAATTAATCAATACAATAACAATTGTTATCGCAGCACTAGATTTGGCCCTAATTATAGTTTTATTGATATAAGAGAGGTTGGTGGTTGATGTTAATTTATTGTATAAGCGCATAGCTGCAATTTACTCCAATAAAAAAAAGGGTAGAGATTTTTGTGATATGCACGCAGATTGAGGGCTATTAGTGATAAACATGATATATATTCAACTAAAAGGTTTAGAAAATTATTTTTTTTTACACAAAATATAATCACATAAATCATGTTGAGCTTTTGATCATTGGTCCTAATTGGTGTCGTAATTGGAATTAAAAATTATACAACTATATAACACTGATAACATTTAAAAGTTAACTTAAAGACATTTTTCAGCCACCTATTCAGACATCACATGTTTTTTATCGTCTTCAACTAAACCAAATCAATTTTTATATTCAAAATCACCATTTTACGTTTATGGAATTTTATTGTAAAAAGACTATAGTAAAAGTTAATGAAAATTAACAACTTGGAACAGAAATATTTAAATATACCAGCCTGTAAGTATAGACAAAATTAACTATGATAGCCAGATATTATATCTCGATGTGATTGATTGCTCTCACATCGTCTCAAAAGTTGTATTTTATATCTTTACGCTTTTCGCCCGTTGGCTCTTAAGTTGAGTTTGTTCCCTATTACGTTCTATGAAATCGTTGTAAACATCGAAACTTGAAGCGTTACCAACAACCAAACTTGTTACAAAAAAAAAATTGGTAACAGATTACCAAATTTTTGAATCTGGCAGTACTAAAATACATTTTATTTTAGCAAATACGCAAACCATTCATAATTTTGCGATGATTTGGTTTGTAGATAGAATATAAATTTTCTGTTAACATAAAACAGCTGTACTGTGAAAATGCGAAGATTTGGTTTGGAAAACAGAAAAACATAGATTGAACATAGATTTTCTGTAAACAAAAAACAGCTGTACTGTAAAAGATTTAAAATATTCGTTTGTGTTAATTTGTGAATTTTTCTCTAATTTGCTTTGTAAATTGTTTTTTTTTTTTTTGGATGAAAAGAAATGTGTAGTGTAATAAAAAAACTATTTTAAATTGTTCTGCATCCTTTTTAGGTGAAATTAGTGCTTTTTTCGTGAAAATTTAAAACGGAACCAAAAAAACTTGCCGTCTAATTTGACACAATATTCGTGCGGTTGAGTTTTATGAAATGCAAATTATTTATTTACGTCGGTGCAAACTAGTGACGTCAGACGTTTTGCGCTTTACAAAATTCAAAAAATCAGTCAGGGATGAAATTCAGAAATTTTAAAAGGTGGTAAGGTAAAACACCATAATTCCGAACTGCCCTGCCTAATTTGTTTAAAGCTTAGTAAAGAAAAATAGAAATTGAATTGAGAAAGTGAAATTTTGTTTTTAAAGAAAAGAAAACTATTTTTTTATTTGTTATAAAAGTCACCAACTAAATTTTCAAAATGCCAATTATTCATTCACAAAATTCTTTATATATATATATCTGTCAATTTCTGATCGATGATCTCTCATTTTGTACCCAATGATAAGAAAATGTGAATCTATCAATTGATATTTCAACTTTAAAATTGTATCAATTAATTTTTATAATAATAACCAACAAACTTGAAATTTAAGATCTTTATAAATATGTATTTCTTCCATGTATGTTCTTATTTTTAATCTTTAAAAAAATAGGGCGATGTTTTACCTTATGTCAAATATAGATCGCATCGATCAATCAATGTCAAATATATAAATAAAGATTTTTGTAAATCAATTAATATAAATCTAAAGTTGTACTTCTATAACGTATTTTTTTGTTTACTCTTGGTGATTTATTCGATATTCTGTAACGCAGGGACTTACATGCTCTTTAAATAAATAAGTTGAAATAATGATGGGGGTTGCAATCCTCATTAATTACAGGGTTGGCACGTGATTCTTTGTATTTTTACGTATTTCAAGAATTAAATATCAGTCGTTAAACACCGCGTATATTTAACTCGATGACTAGATAGTTAAAACCAATGATAATAATTATGATAATAATGTTTTCAATATACATTGCATATGAACACAACCAAAGAACGTGCGCAAAATAAAACATTGAATAGAAACAATTAAATAGACAATAGAAAAATATAAAAAAGCGTAAATTTTTAACATTATAAACAATATGCAAAGTCAAGACTAATTTGAATTTTTTGTTAATAATGGAAAGACAAACAATAAAGCGTAGGGGCGCAAAGCAAACCAACGATCGCACATATTTGTGTATATAGCATAGCTACAGAATTTATTTACGTTGATTTGCGAAATATTTTAAAAAGAGAAACACTTTGTATTGAAGATATAAAGCAGTATTTTATGAAGACTTCACTGGAAGTGCAATAAATAATAGGCGTCATTTCAAATCACATGTGCTTAAAGCACTCCACACCCAAAAAAGAATTTCCTCAAATCCCATTAAAATTGGTAAATAGGACAATGATTGATTTAATAGTATACCAAAAATAAATATGTTCATGTAAACTCAATGGCAATGTCATGGATTTTCTAGTATTTAATGGTATTTTCCGATTAAAATAATAATTTATCCTATTGACAATTTTTATACCCTACACCTATGAGGTACAGGGTATATTAACTTTGTGCATATATTGTAACGCCCCTCAGGAGGCGTGTCCGGTATGGAAAAGTATATATATTCTTGATCAGCATCACTACCCGAGTCCGTCTGTCTGTCCGTCTGTCTGTCTTGCTGTCTGACCGGATACAAGATAACTTGAAAAATAATAGTCAGAATGCAATGAAATTTGGTTTCAATACGTTTTAGCAAAAAAATGGTTCGGGGTTTGGATTTGAGCAAAATCGGTCAACGGACACGTCCACCTCCCAGAGAAATCACTTATATATTACTATTTAGGAACGAATAACTGGAAAAGTATTACATATATATTTATAAAATTTCAAACATATTGTTAGAATTCGCTTAAAAATATATATTTCAAACATGGGCGTGATCCGCCCACGTTTGAATTTTTTCATTTTTTACCGATTTTTTGTAGTGAAAATTTTAGTCGTAAATTATTAAAAATTATCCCACCAAATTATAGCACTAATATATTCACCAAGAGTGTAGGGTATTCCATAGTCGAGCCCGACCGACTATAAAAGTCCGCCCCAAGTGACCGAACTTACCCATGTGATCTAACTTTCCCAACTCGTTAGTAGTAAAAAACTATTATTTATATAGTATTTTTTTCTGGGTGTAGAGTGCGAGAGTTTTAGCTCTTTCGCATGATCGCGCTCTCACACGCTTCTTATACCCGAACTACGTGGCTGGTTTTAATACAAAAACTTAGAACTATCAGTAGAAATAGTTAACGCTACGATTAGATAAGCGAAATTATAGATTATTTAAATTTTTGCGATTTTATGAGAGCAAACAATGATATCAGCAATATTGCGCTTTTTTTAAATTACAAAATAATTCTGAATTTTAAAAAGAATTAAGACTATAACATGTTATAAGATGATGGATTATACAATTAGCGTATTCTAGGTTCATCGTATTTTAGTATGGTATTCGTATCATGTATAACATAGAAACGTCAATTTGTTGTTGCATCCCTTATAAATGTGAAGTACCAAAAGTGTTGTATTTGAGAGTAGCCCTGAGGCATGTTGAAGAAATGAAGACAAATAGTGCATAAAATATTAATTTTTATTTGTTTTTCTTTTCAAATCGAGGAATATTAATGATAATTTTAAAAAATCCAAATTTTATAAGAATCAGCTGCATTTATTTGACGAAATATTTTAACAAACAGAAAAGTGGTGCTCACAGATCAATTGCCGTACTGTCGTATTTGTACAATGTCGTACCAATACCATTAAACTGTGAGTATAAACATTACTCAAACATGACCATTTCTACTGTTGAAACTTAACAAATAATGTTATTCAATAGATTAATTTTAAGTTTATTAATTAATTTTAAAATTTAATTTTAAACAAAACAAAAAGTGCATTTCCTAATTTTATAAAAACCAGTTGTACATATTTTTAAAGTTGAAATTACATACGAAAGATCAGCATGTTCCATCATTTGATAAATATATAAACTTCGAACTGAAGTTGTTAGATATATAAACTATTTTGTATTCCAATTATGGACATTTTTAAAATGTAGTTGATAAGTTTTACTGCCACAATCACGTTATTAAACCGCTTTAAATATGAAAGCTAAAAAAAACCAGACAGCACTAGTTCATGAAATATTAGCTCATGAACCACTTTTTTGTTGGTTTGCATTGCATTTAACAAGTTCTCTGCATGTTAATGACCGTGACTTTTAGAATTTTTGGCAAGTGTTGCGCTATTTGTATTCAAATGACTGAAGGCCTAATTTTTTGTGTATTTTGATTTATTTTTACATTTAAAAAAAAAAACCATAAATGAAAGCTATAGCAATTTAAAACCGTTTAACACTAATACAAAAACCGAAATTAAAACCAAACCCATAACATGGAACCGGTATGTTGTAACCCTTTCGGTATAAAACGTAAAAACTAAACAAAAACTTAAAATTCTTAGAAAACTGAAATCTAAATCTTTATTAGGTCTTGAAGAGCAGGAAGCAGACATTCTTGTGCTGTGTTGGATTTCGGTGCGCACTTCCCATACTCCCAAGGTATATTAGGATTGTCTATATTGTTATTTTGTATTCATTGAATGTAATTTTGTATTAATTAAATGTAATCAGTAAGGAAAATATCACCGTAGATAAATAAAATGAAATGTCATACATCGAAAAAAACGCATGTCATTAATAGAAAAAAAAAAAAACAACAGAAATATTTCCCACTTCAAAAATCCAGATAAAAGTATTACGCGCTCTTTTCCCTTAAACACCTGCCCAAGACCACCCATCGTTATCACTCATCCCGAACATGACTAATAAAATATTTAGTAAAATACCGTAAAAACGCCCAACTAATTGCGTGATTCACGCGGTGCTAAGATAATGAAAACATTACTCAATCATAGAGCCCACAAGCCGGTTGGCTTATCAGCAAAGATAACACAGGCAAAGGCATGCACCAAAAAATAAATATAAACAAAATTTATAAAAAAAAACATGTTTAATAATTCGCCTATATCGTATGATGTTATGGAAAAACACAATTGTCAAAAATTGCATTTTAATGTGCAAATATTTACACATATTAATTTGACCCTTCTCCATGGAGAAAAAAACCAAATTTTTTCTTTGAAAATCACGATTTCAAATATTTAAAAATATTCCAGTATATAAAATATATATTATCTATTCATTTTTCTTTTAAATAATTGAAGAAAATATTTGTTAATAAAAAAACAGAACTTTATATTTATGACAAAGAGTTAGGCAATTGAATCCAATTTGATACGTTTTCATACACTTTAAATACATTTTTTGTTTTATTTACTATTTTTATTTAATATTATCAAATTTCAGCATCTAATAATTTTTATATAATCTTCGTTGTAAAAATAATATGTATCGATTTTTTTTTTTTTGTTTATTTTAATTATATATTTTGTAATATTTTTAATAACTCGGTTATTTGAATAAATTCTTCCACATTAAAAAAATATATAATATTTAATAGTATAAAAAATATGTGAATTTCGATAATTTGTAATAAATTCTAATATTTTCAATATAATATTTTATTAAAATTCTGATATTTTGAAAAAATACAGAATTGAAAATATAAACCCTAGACCATTGTACACAAAATCTTAAGTATTATCCACGTTAGAATTTTTATAAATACTAAAATTTTAAATTTATGAAAACATATACGATTTTTAAATTTAAAAAATTTAATATTTTATCTAATGGGATTGTAAACCCTACCGCACAACCCTGAAAACATGCGACAACCAGCTGCGACGCAACGCGCAAGCAGCGCTGCCTGAACTGCCAAAATAATTTCCAGCAGAAGAACCGAAAAATCAAACATGCTGGAATGCAGCAACAACAAAAACTATTGGAAAACAATAAAAGAGAACAGATGCCAATTTTCCAAAGCACTCAAATAACATAGTTTAAAATTCCAAAAACGTTTTAATTACTAAATCATTTCATGGCTTTTGTTTTGTTATGGCCAAAAGACAACGCAGTCATCATTGGGGCGTGACCTAGTATTGCTTCCAACGCCGCAGAGCAGCAGTTTTAGTTGTTGTTCTTGACGCTGCTTCCAGCTGCATGTTCGCATTTATGGTCAAGAAAAAAAAAAGCAGGAAACGCTTTCTAATGGGACAGGCAGTCACACCACAACACGATTTCCATAATAGGTCACATTTCATAAGTCTTATTATTCATTTGTTTTTGCTTTAGTAGCAGCACTTTTTTTCATCACTTTTAAAACTTCCACTTTTATTAGGAATAATTAATCCAATTCATCTTCATCACCACCACCACAAACACATTATTACCTTGTAAACCGTGACGTTTGGCGCTGTCGCCGCAGCCTTGAGTCCACCGTTTTTACGCGTGCGAATCTCTGTGTAGGCTGGCGCCGAGAATTTTCTACGATGCAGCTGTTGTCGCAGCTCCTGGTCACAGATGTCGCCGCCGCTGTCATGGGATTCACTGTAACCGCCTGTGGTGTAGCTAGAATCACCGCCGTTATCAGTTTCGTGCTGATCGCCAATACCACCGTCGAGGTTACCCATGCTGTCGCTCACTGAACACTGGATTTGGCACCACTTGACGTAGTTGTTCAACCAGTCAACTGTCTCACCCTGCTTTTGGGGTTTCCTTGTTGGTCTATTGGAATTGGAAGCCCTAAAAGAAAAACATGTAATTTGGTCGTGTGTTAGAAAGAGATGTTTAGATATGCATTTATTTTAGAGTTGCCATGAGAACATAATTAATCCCAACTGCGGTATTTTAATTTATGCTATTTCAAATTATTTTACAAGTTATTTCAAAGCCAAAAAATAACTAAATTAAATATTTTTTTGCTAATAGCAATTCGTATCATAAAATATTAGGTAAATATCTAAACTAAAAATATCGAACACAAACATCTAGAATAATTTCCAAAAATAAGGAAATAAAAAACCGTACATATCTTAAAATACAAAAGTTATAAACTAAAAAATACGAACATTTTATATATATATATATATATATATATATATATATATATTTATATATATATATATATATATATATATATATATATATATATATATATATATACATATATATATATATATATTTATCCATTTAGTCATGCACAGAAAAAAAAATTGTACGTATATATAACATATTAATAGCAAACCAAATCATTTTCCAATTAAAAATATGAATGTATTTACTAATTAATTAATTGTATTTACACATTTTTTAATTAAAATATTAATAGGAATAAATTTAATATAATTTCAATACAACTAAATTTTTAATAGTATTAACTACTTTACTTTACTTTTGATTTTTTCATTCTTTTAAATTGCAACACTTTTTTTCTTCTGGATTTAATTTTATTTTTTGTTTGTGCGTCTCGTGCGTCGGTGTCGTTCAGTTTCTTCTATCATTATTTTCTTCTACGTTGCCATTTTAAACAGGATATTGCATTATTTAGTGTATGTTATGTTATTAAAGCATTAAATGGCTCAATTTTTTTTGCTGTCAAGAATTTGAACAAACAGCTTATTGTTATGTTATATATTGTTATGTTATATATTTAATTATATTATTTTTACTTTCATATGTTTCTATTCGGCAAATATTTTATTTAATTTAACAAAATATTTAATTGATCCAATTTCTATCGAATGAAAGTTTTAATTGATGTTACTAATTAATTAATTAATGATTTAAAAATTCTCAATATAAAAATATTATATATATAACAACTTTAATATCAATATAAAAAAAAAAAAATTAAAGTTTCTCCATTATCATATTCTCATTATTATTCGTATACGAATATGAAATTAAATGCTACTAAAAGTTACATCGGCTGAGTTTCAATTAAAAATTAATTGGTTTAATTAACATTTTAGTTATATTTACACACTTTTTTTTCTGTGTGTACATTTAGTTTTACAAAAGCGTTACAGATTTATGAAACGAAAAATTGGCTTATGTCCCATAGTGCGCCGCCGTTAAATGATTCAGAAATTTGCGCCGTCGACAAAGTATATTCGGCGTAGGTCTATGTTTCATCGCATGAACCAAAGACTGCTTGAACAATTAAAAACAATTAGCATCACATCAGCCAGTGTCCAGCGACAGCTTGGACAGCATCGACGGCAGCGATTAGCACGAACCCGGATACAGCGAATCACTGACGGCGGCGGCTTCTTTGACCAGCAGCAGCATTCTTGCCCCGGCACACAGAAATTCGCTCACTTTTAAAGGATCAAAGCAGCAGCGACAGCTTCAAACGGATTATCAGGTAATAAAGTTCCATTACTAACACAAATAAATGATTTAAATACCAAACTAAAATGTGACTTATTATGTACATCGAAAACCCTACAGAACTTTTTGAAGACAGTCTTTACTCTCGGAAGCTGACTGGGGGTAGAGTCCTATATAAAACATTGTGAGGTTTGAACCCGGGACATTTATGCTTGCAATTCAGTGCAATAACCACTGACCCTATGATGATAATGTTCTGAAGATGGCTGTGAGATTAATCATAATCAATCTAATTGATAGAAAACCAAGAATTCTTGATAGAAAACAATGTTTTCTGATAAATCAAGTTTATGATTAAATGTATAATCATAATTTTGATTAATTAAGAATTAAACAATTCAATTCAACACTTAAAAAATGTGTCAACTTTAATATAATGAACATATATTTTACAAATAATAATAATAAATTAAAAGGAATTGTTTAAAATGTTTAAGAACCTTGTATTAAACCCGATTAATTGTTTATTCTATGTGTTGATTAATCAAAAATCTGAATTAATCAATAAATCATAAATAAATTAATAAAACAGTTTGAATAAATAAATAAAAAAAAACAAAGTTGAAAATTTAATTAATATTTTTATATATCAAACGAGTTTGTCTACCTAAATTTACGAAATACAGTTTTCAATGGTTTCCTAAAAATGTTTATATCGTTTATCAAATGAATTGCAATAACGATCAACACAACAATCGAATTAAAATTTTTTAATACGATACAATATTTTTATATTTTTGTTTATTGGAAAATCAAATTCTGTAACAGCAAAAAACATGAAATAAAAAATTTAAATCTTTGAATTTGGTGCAATAGATGCAATAGAGCTATACGATTATTCGGATTAATAGATTAATGAAGATTTTCGATTAATCAAAACATATATTAATTCATTTAAATATTTGACATTTTGCATCGTAAAATATTTTTAAACGATTAATCAGGATTCTGATTAATCAAAATTATGATAATTGCTCTAAGTTGGACATTCAAAATGCAGTTTTATTTAGTTTTTAAATTGTTCCATAAAATCATACGATACATAAGAATTTATTAAGTCTTTTTTTTTTTAATTAGTTTTATTTTATTGTGCATGCCTGCGCTGCTTCATTTTTGCTGATAAACCAGCTGTCTGGCTTGTTGGTGCTATGATTAAGTAATATTTTCATATCTGAGCAGGGCGTGAATCGGTATTTTACTAAATGTGGTATTAGTCATGTTCGAGACGGGTGATAACAAATTGCCTGCAGGTGTTAATGGAAAATGTAACGATTTTCTGTATTTTTGAATTGGGTATTTTAACAAATGTTTCTCTTCTGTGTGTATTTTATAAATTTACTGGGATATTTTCCTAATAGATTATTTTTGATCTATAATATATTTTCGAACTAAAGACAACTTTGATTAACCACGGAATGTAGGGTGTTCGCATAAGGGTCGATACAAAATGTCTTTAAATTTTTTAGAATATTTGAAAATTCAAAATTTCAAATTTTTTGTAAAATCTTGAATTTTCATTGTAATTTAAAAGCTTTCAAGGAAATGTATACAATAATTTATAACATTTTCACTGTACCAAATCAAAATTACTTTTTGTCGGGCAGTGTAATGTTTAAAAATCACTGTATTCTCTCATACAACTGGAAAACTTTAAATAATCTATACATTTGTCTATCTAATCGTGGCGTTAACTATTTGTACTTTGAGTTCTGAGTATCATATGATGAATCATAAATATGTTGTATGGATAATTTAATAAATTAAAATTAAAAATAACCCAATAAATATAGTTTCGATAGTATAGTATCATATATATAGTATAGTTTATATATAGTATCAATATTTAATTATTTGTCTCAAAAAATATCTGTTCAATATTGATCGTTAAAAAAATATATAAAGGGTTTTTAACAGGGACGCTACAAAAGTAGAGCGACAGGGACAGCAAACGACGCCATATTTCTTGCCGCTCTTTTGACATTTCTCTTCAGTAAGGTTTGCCATTTCATGATGGGAAGATATACGAATTCAAATTTCGGTAGTAAATTTTAATAATTTTGACTCGTTGTTGGCTCGTACATCTTTCCATCATGAAATGGAAAAACCCTTGAAAAAAAAATTGTAGCGCTCTTATTGAAAAACCCTTTAGTTGCATTGTTCGACTACAACAATGTTTTATTTGAAAGTGTGAGAGCGCGAGAAATAACTTTATTAACTTGTCAAATCGTTTGACTCCACTTTTTGAAAAATTTAAATTTTTTATCTTTGCGTTGTTGACACAGTTCTGCATAGTTTTTATTCTTTTCCTATGGTGTTATTATTTCTTTATAATACAAAGGTGCTGATTAGAATTCTGTTCTCGGACACTTTAACTTAAAAATCTTTAAAAAGTGGAGTAGATCGTTTTTGGTTTATCATCATTCATTGGATTTTCAGCGACGCCAACACAAAATAGTAGTTTTGATCTACATATCTTCATTGTATTACTAAAAGTCACCAACAACATTTTCAAAATGCAAATTGTACATTTACAAAAATCTTTATATATTTTTCAATTTTTTAACGATGAGCTCAATATATATTCCAAATGATAAGAAAATGTGAATCTATCAATTGGAATTTTAACTTTCAAAATGTATCAATTACTTTTTGTAATAATTACCAAGAAAGTTGAAATTTAAGATTTTCATAAAAATGTATTTGGTGACTTTTAGTTCTAAAGGGTTTTTCAATAAGAGCACTACAAAAGTTTTTTTTCAAGGGTTTTTCAACAGGGACGCCACAAAAGTAGAGCGACAGGGACAGCAAACGACGCCATATATCTTGCCGGTCTTTTGACATTTCTCTTCAGTAAGGTTTGCCATTTCATGATGGAAAGATATACGAGCCACCAACGAGTCGAAATTAATAAAATTTACTACCGAAATTCGAATTCGTATATCTTATACTTTTTAGATATGCTACTATATACATCGTTTATTTTACGTCCCACCCATTTATTTTTCGTTCCTTAACATGGAAACAAAAATGAAATTAGCTTGACTTCGCATATCATTCACATTTTGTTTATATTCTTTTATTGTCTATTTAATTTTTCTATTCAATGATTTAAATTACACCGCACATTCGTTGTTCGCGTTTACTTGAACTTGTTCTCTATGCTATGCAAAGATAATAAACTATTATCAAAATTATTATCAAAGAAATGTCTACCTAGACAACGCTTTGTTTAACACCTGATATGTAATGTTTTTAATACGTAATATTTAACGCATGACAAATTGTTATTTGGTGAAGACATTTCTAAAGCAAACGAGTGCGCAAGCACTACTATTTTTTAAATTTATTTTATACTTTTGTTAAGAGTTATAAACCTATTATAAATTAGAAAAAATATACCATTTATTTGTTATTGTTTTATAAGTCCTAGTTTTTTAAATTTTAAAACCAAAACCGCAAATTTGGTTGATGTTATTTTAATTTCTTGTTCAACATAAAATATTTCTGCTTATAGTTGTTAATTTTAGCGTCAATTGAGTGGTATTTTTCTAAACTATCAATTGTTATTTTAAGTTTTAAAATACAGCTGTATATTTTTATAACATAAATACTTAAACGCATAAAATGTGTATTTAAAAATATCAATTTGGTCAAGTTGGCCATATATAAAAACCTGACAATTGTTATCAACTGAACAAATGATGATGGAAAATGTCTTTAAAATATTTTTTAAATGTTATCGCATTTTATGGTTCCAATTAATACTACCAATGTCCAAAATTTCAACATGTGTTATGTGATAAATCCAATATATATAAATATCTTTTTATACAATATATAAAAGTCTAATTATTAAAAACATCGGTTTAATTCTACAATGCTTATCATTAATTACACTAAACCTGCTTGCATTTCAAAAAATCGGTAAATTTTTGTTTAAGTAAATTGCAGCCAAGCGCTTATATAAATTAACACCAACCTCAAAAACTATAATTAGGGCCAAATCCAGAGTTTTGATAAGATTATTATTTTATGGTATTGATTACTTCAGCATTCTGCAGCAACTCCGATAAGCGACGCCATACAAGTGGGGTTGACTTGAAGCCAGTCAATCGGATCTCGGCCAGTCAGTTAGTGTAAGAAACTCCAGAGCGAAGGAGGTTCGTGTCGAGTTGTCGTAGAACGGTCTGGGCCGTGCGTAAAAGAGTCATTGAAATGTTCTATTAAATCAATTGATAAATAGAAATAAAACTAATATAATTTATTATTAAACTTGAACTTAGTAATAATAATAATAATAAAAAACGTGATTCACTCTTAACACGTCGGTCATCAAGTGCGCGCATACCTCGTACCACACATGTGTTTAAATTTTTGTGTTAACGATAAAAATATTTTCGAATTTGTTTCGAATTCTTTTTAATTTTTTTATTTGCTTTTTTTAACATTAATAAATCAATTAAAAAGTGTCTGTGAGCGGTGGCAAGTATGCAGCGTCCTTCAAAAGTATGTCAATCGTAAAATTGCAATCAAAGAAATTGAGTAATTTATGTTTAATTGCATAAAAAATATGTTTTAGATATTTTGGGCCGAAGTTTAAAAAAGAAGTACGCGGAAAGTGATTTAAATTTTTAAAAAATCTCTGGAACCTCTTAAAAAATGAAAATCAACCGAGCTCACAACTCATATTGTGATTATAAAAAGCGGACGTGTCTAAAAAAAGTATAGTTTGTTTAGTAGTCAGTGTTAAAAAGTAAACGTTAAAAGTTTCATTTGATGGTATCTTTGGCTCAATTTGTTAGTGTGTTGGTCTCGGGTTTGAATCCCTGCAACCTGTCAAATCAATATAATATGTTTTATATACCATTCGGCAGACAATGTCAAACATCTGAGACCAAACATTGCCTCGAAAAAGCCTCTCACTTACATCATTGTGTATTCGGTAATAAACTGTATAAAAATATAAGACGCACATCTTAATGGTGAAAGAGAACTACGTTTAGATTCTTCAGAGCTATTGTGTCATATTATTATACCCTACACTAAAAGTGAAAGGATATATTCAATTTGGCATCCGTATGTATGTTCAATTGGTCAGCGGGCACGCCTACATCCTGAAGTAGGCGTGTCCGACTCCTAAGTCAATTTCGCGATGTCCGTATGTGTCTCTCTTTCTATTGAAACCACGATTATAAGAAATCTAAAAGATCTAAATTAATAGAACTCTGCGGCTAGATTACTTATATACCTAAGCTGTTTGGTATTGAAAATGGGCAGGATCGGTTCATTGTCACCTGTGACTCGAGCACTTATGTTCAAATATCATATAATACCTTTTACATTATCCGACAGAAGTAAACTTTTTGGGTAAAAAGGCTATTTACATTCATCACATATCACGGTTTCGATTTCAGTTTTTGTATTAATGTTCATTTTTGTTCATATTTCCTATATCTTGTTCAAAAAGCCGATACATCAAATCAATTATTTATAATTATTTATTTATAATTTTAATAAAAACAAATTAATAATTGAAGACATTAGTGTTAGAAACGTGTAAATAATGAACATTAAATTTCGAGGAATACAGCTTTGAACATATCGTCGTTGTAGAACTAAAAGTCAACAATTATATTTTTATAAATATCTTAAATTTCGAGTTAGTTAGTTATTATTATAAAAAGTAGTTGATACATTTTTAAAGTTGAAATACCAATAGATAGATACACATTTTCATATCATTTGGTACAAAATTTAAGATCATCGATAAAAAATTGAGGGATATGTAAAGATTTTTATAAATGAATAATTGGCATTTTGAAAATGTAGTTGGTGACTTTTACTTCTACAACGACGATATATTCCAGTAGTAAATTTCATTCGTACGAAACTATTCTCAAGCAGGATGAACCCCTTCCCGACTAAATGATTTCCTTCCTTCTTTTTTATATATGAAATGAACAGGGAAGTCCTGTATTGTATTCCCTATTCGTTTCGCAAAGAACGGCTCTCAGAAGGTGTCACAAAATAGTTTGACTCATTACTGTTAGCATTCCATTAGAAGGCGAACTAACAGCGATTTGCTTTTGTATTTGAATAATAATAGAAATAGTCACCAAATCGATTGGCGCTGATTTTCTAGAAGGTGTATTGGAAGTACACTAATTTTAGTGATGGCAGAATGTGTATTGAACATGCTAAGAAGTTGTTATAGCAGGGCTTCTACTAGCAAGGCCTGGACAAATTTACTACTGGGATATTAATTTATTTGATTAAAGCATTTTTTATGAATCGATTTATTATATATGCGTTTCATGGATAATAGATCATTTCGTAACCTGGAGTGTTTTTTTGTCTGGTAAACTTCAACGATTTTTCAAACGTGTCTTCAAATTTTTTTATAATAATTGATAAGAAAAAGTCAATCCATCATAAATAATAAAATACACGAAAAAAATACAAGTTATATGTGGTCAGTTTTAATTCATTACAAAGTCCAACGAAATAAGCTACTTTTTAAAATTTAACGAACTCGACCAACTACTCTAAATTAAAATGTTCACTAAATATTATTTTTTTACTAACACAATTCACTAACGATCTGTTGCATAAAAAAAACAGTTAAAATCAAGGACCGAAAAGAACCAGCATCTGAATCGTTTCGGTTTTGGTACCGGAATTGGAGCCGTTATTAAAAAAAAAGTGTGGAACCGGAACCCATATAATTTTTTGGTTGAATCGGAACCCCAATTTTAAAATCCTGGAAACAAATTGGACCCGATATTCCAAATGTTCTTAATCCCTGTCAGGGACCGCAATTAACCGGAATCGAAACCGTTATTTTAAACAATGCATGGAACCGGAATCGTAACCCATATAATGTTTATATACTACTCTAAGAGTGAAAGGGTATATTCAGTTTGGTATGTCATTTGTAACAGCCAGAGGGAAGCATATCTGGTATGGAAAAGTATATATCGTCGGGAATACTGCAAAACCGCCTATCTACATTTTCGAATACTTCTTACAAAATTAATTTTAGAGAAGAAACAAACCTATTTTGAGTCTCAATTCTGAATTTACTTCATACAAAATTCAGTATGTCATAACATATAATGGCATTTATCATTAAAAAACCCGATTAAAACACAAAATTAGACGTAATTTTCACATGCAGTTAGGCGGTTTTGCAGTATCGTCGACGATATATTCTTGATCAATATGACTTCCTATGTCAATCCGTTGAAATCACGATTACAGAAAAAGAAGAAGAGCTAGAACTCCTATTTTAGATTACTTATATATCTAAGTTGCCTGAACAAGTAAATTGGCATGATCGATCGATGGTGACCTGAGAACCGACCAGTGTTCATGTTCAAATACCTCATACAATTTGCATCTACAGAGGAATTTTACTTTATACGGTCTTAAGTGAACTTTTTTGGTAAAATATATTTGTTTTTATGCTCAAATATTTGAATAAAATGCTTTCCCGCGAACCGACTTGTGGTTCCAAAAAAAAAATCGAAATTCGGTATACCTACCCATTTGAACATATGTGAATCAAATGAAAGGAAATTCTTCAGCGATTGCAAATTTGTAGGTATTTTCAGGATTCGTATTCCCTGGTGATCTATGCATCACTTTAAATGGTAACCGCACACATTATCACTTATGTGTTGGGTGTTTATAGTATTTATAGGCTTAAACCAACTATAAATTTCACAATTCATACTAACACACCAACTGTAACAATTTCCCTACTTCAAAAATGTCCATGTTGGTTGGTTCTGGTTGGCACCAGAAACACTATTTTAAATATCTTGTAATCGGAACTGATATTTCAAAAGGTTTTGGTTTTAGATTAAAATTATATGTATTTGACCATTAATAAAAGTTTTAAATATGCTAGACTTGTATAGATCGACCAGACTTGTATAGATCGACGATGGACGATAATTGTATTCTTTGGGATTTGACCAAGATTCTTACAATACACTCTAATTTAAAGTCTTGTGTATTTTATGTCTTGAGGATTTTGTGCTTTGAGGATTTTGTGTCTTGGGAATTGTGAATTTGAGTGCACTTGGGATTTTGAGCTTAACGAATTTTTTTTATTTGGGTATTTCTAAAATTTGGGGCTTAATAATAATAGTTTGGCGCTACAGTCCTGTATAGAACTTCGGCCGAGCTCTCCCACCATATTGAGCTGTGCGTGTTATATTTGTACTCACAGTGGTGGGACCTACGGTTTATTGCCGAATTCGAACGGCGGGTGAGAGCTTTTCATAGGCAATGGTTTTACTCTCGTAGGTTTGCCATTTACTGCCGAGTGGTAGCGCGGTATAGAAAAATGTTTCTATGAAAAGATGTTGTTAGCCCCAGTTCAGGCTTGAACCGGGGACCTTTCGGCTCGCAGTCCAACGCACTAACCACTGAGCTACCGCGGCTACATGATATTGTATATGGGGCTTATGATATTATATATCGTCGTTGTAGAACGAAAAGTCACCAAATACATTTTCAAAATGCAAAATATTCATTTACAAAAATCTTTATATATCTGTCAATTTTTAATCGATGATCTTTTTTACCACGTGATAAGAAAATGTAAATCTATCAATTGATATTTAAACTTTAAAAATCCAGCAATTACTTTTTATAATATTAATCAACAAACTCGAAATTTAAGTTTTTCATAAAAATGTATTTGAAGACTACGACGATATATAATATCATAAGCCCCATATATAATATCATGTAGCCGCGGTAGCTCAGTGGTTAGTGCGTTGGACTGCGAGCCGAAAGGTCCCCGGTTCAAGTCTGGACTGGGTCGTCGATATATTATAATTAAAATGTTTATAAAAGAATAATAAACAAGATAATTATATTATTTCACAATTTTTTAAAACCCGATATAAATCCAAAACCGTTTACATCGTATTTTTGAAGTCAGTAAATATTTATTTTTGAATTTTGTGTAATGGTTTCGATTTTAAAAATGAAACGGTTTTAAACGAATACCGGTTTCGGTTATGGTTTCAATCCCTGGTGTTTACTATGTATTTATCAGTTTTGATTCCTAAAAAGATTAGCATGTGCAAGCGCCTAGTCACAACTTATTTCAAATTTGATACTGAGTTTCTGACCTATGTATATACGATAATTTTGCTCTTATCAATTTCTTTAAATTGATAATTCCGTGTATGAAATAAGAATATGTTGAAGTATAAGAATGGAGGTAAATTTTAGAAAAAATAAAATTATTTTAAAAGGCTCTTTAATATGTAATACTTTTTATATATGTTTTATATAACTTTATATAAATACTCCTAATTCTCACATTCAAGTTGAAAGTGAGAAAAAAATAATGCAATAAAAATTAAATTATTTTAAAACAGAATTAATTGACAAAATTAAGTAAAATGTGATAAAAACAAGTAAAATATATCTTAAAACATTACTTTTTTATTTTTTTAATTGATTTTTATTATTTTGTTTAATTTTAAATTCCAGAGCGCCACCACAAATGGCTTTCACAAAACCAACAACACATGCACCTCTAATGGCGGCTTCAAACCATCCGCCGCCGAGGGCAAACTGTCGCCCAGCGAAGAACACTTTCAAAAGACCTCCTTCGAGACTGCGCCACTGCACACCGCCTTCCTAACCTATCTGAGTTTCTTTTTGCTAATGATACTGGGCTACATCAATCAGCTGTTGTTCGCGCCCAAAGTGGCCAAAGAGGAGAAACGCGAAGTAAGTGAAAATATAAATTAAAATATATAAAATTATTAATTTTATTTCACACCAAAGGGTTACACACCGTTGTTCGACGCCTTCGAGAGCTTCTATTCACTGTACGTTTTTCGACGCGTGCGCGACTGCTGGAATCGTCCCGTCTGCAGTGCACCTGGCGCCGAACTAACGCTCAAGGATCGCATAACACCCGACTATGGCTGGAGTTTTGAATTCACGGGCACCGAGACAACTTGTCTGAATCTTGGCTCGTATAATTATCTTGGTTTTGCCGAAGCCACAGGACCCTGTGCTGAGAATTCAGAGCAAACGGCGCGCGATATGGGTCTGGCATTGGCCTCACCACGCGTTGAACTGGGCAATACACAGCTGCACAACGATCTGGAGTCACTGACAGCACGTTATCTCGGTGTCGAGGATGCCATTGTCTTTGGCATGGGCTTTGCAACGAATGCTTTGAATTTGCCATCGTTGTTGTCGCCTGGTTGCCTTGTGCTCAGTGACGAGAAGAATCATGCATCGATTATATTGGGAATTCGTTTGTCTGGTGCTAGCACACAAGTTTTCAAGCACAATAACATGTGCGATCTGGAGCGTTTGCTTCGTCAGAATGTGGTGTACGGTAATACGAAGACAGGTAAACCGTGGAAAAAGATACTCATCATTGTGGAGGGTGTCTACAGCATGGAGGGTTCTATTGTGCGTCTGCCGGAGATCATTGCGCTCAAAAAGAAATACAAGGCGTATTTGTATTTGGATGAGGCGCATAGTATTGGCGCGATGGGACCGAATGGCGCTGGCGTTGCGGATTATTTTGGCGTCGATCCCAAGGATGTCGATATTCTGATGGGCACGTTCACAAAGAGTTTTGGTAGCGCAGGCGGTTTTATTGCCGGCTCGAAGGTAGGTTTCTATTTTCGAGCAAAAGCTGTAACATATTTTTATAGCTTTAAAACCCATTTCAATTTTGCCTATTTTCTGATCTACATTTTTCTGAAATGTTCTTCTCATATTTTGGTTTTACTATTTTTAAATAGAATTTTTAATTTTTATGAATTTCCATTTTGATTTTGTACATCGAAAAATGGAGACTTTTGAAACCTAAACCAGATTAATTACTCCGTAGAGTTTAAATTAATAGAATATGCATTACTTTTGAGATATTTTTTTTTATTTTATAAACATTTTTCTCTCTTCAGAAACTCATTGATTTCCTGCGCACCAACAGCCACGCCCAATGTTATGCAAGCACCATGTCGCCACCAGTGGCACAGCAGATCTACACCTCGATGAGCATCATCATGGGCCTGGACGGCACCAACACCGGCCGCAACAAGATCAATCAGCTCGCGCGCAATGCGCGTTATTTCCGCAGGCATCTGAAACAGATGGGTCTCATTATCTACGGACACGAGGACTCACCGGTGGTACCGATGTTAGCGTACTTGTTTTCCAAAATTCGGTATGCATTTATTGTATTTTTTTACAAAATATAAATAGGTTTTGTATTTATTATTTTGAAATTGAACTGAATTTTCTTTTATTTTTTTACAGCGCTGTCATAAGCACGCTCACCACACGTCACATTGCCGTTGTGGGTGTTGGATTCCCGGCCACGCCCATTATGGAGGGACGCATTCGTTATTGCCTCTCGGCGGCGCATACCAAAGAACAGCTGGACTACGCAATCAAAGTCATCGACGAGATGAGCGACAATTTGGGCCTGAAATACTCGCGAAAACCACGCGATCTACAACCGATCGAATATTGATTTTCAACTCTTTTTAACTCGCGCAAATTCAAATATAATAAAAACTACTTTACAATTTTACGTAATTCGAAAAAAAACACATACTACACACTAACACAGAAAACTAATTAATTATTTTAATTAATTTAATTAATA
The DNA here is from genome assembly GCA_951804985.1 of Dryomyza anilis. NCBI lineage: Eukaryota > Metazoa > Arthropoda > Insecta > Diptera > Dryomyzidae > Dryomyza > Dryomyza anilis. The sequence continues at coordinate 9,113,654 of OX638131.1, read as the reverse complement.
TTATTACTATTGTTTAGACTTAAAATTAAGTTGCAAGTTTTTGCTACTATTTCTTCACGGCACATTGTCGTCTTTTGTGCAAGATTCTTTTTAAAACTTAGCTTAATATAATAGCGAAATATTTTCATAAAATAAATAAAATATTAAAACTAAAATTAAAAAGGTTTTGTTCAAGTAAAATACTGTACTGTTAGGTAGATAGCAAATTTTGTCATCAATATCAGGAAAAGTAGGTAATTTTTGCTAATAAAAACAGACTGAAATTGTGGAATTAACTACATTCTAAAAACTTTTGCAGAACCAGTTCCGGCGGTTCAAATTTAGCCGACTGAAGTCGACAATATCCGGCGGCTGACCGAAATACTCGGCTTAGCCGATTGTGAGCTGCTTGGCGTTGGTATCTGATTGGAAGGCCATGAAAGATGTCTGTTTGTTAGAGAGAGACGTACACTTGAACACTTTGATTTTAGAGTTGCCAGAGTTTTGGAATATCCTATTTGAGGTTTTTTGAGTTGCAGAAAAAGGAAATTTTTACTTTACATTTACTTTATTTATAAACAATTTAAAGTCGACTTAAAAATTATATTTTTTTTAAATTGTCAAGATATTTTCTATTTGTTGAGAATTATTTATAAAATTTCATGGTATTACTTTTCAGTGATTTTTTTTTTGTAATTTGACGTTAAATTTCGTTACACAAATTTTGATTTCATGTTGCTGGACTTTTAAAACTTTGGAATTTATTTAAAATATTCATGATCATAAAATTTTAATGGTATAAACTCGTTTCTTGTAAAATAAATAAAATGTCATTTTGTATGGTATGAAAACGGTGTTTTAAATGTGTTACCGTTTCTCATACAGACCTCCTGTTCGTTAACTGACCGCCGAAACGCCATCACAACGGACTCATTTCGGGTTTTGTCAATAATGACGGTCCGTAAACGTACCGTGGAAACGGTTCGAAATACATTTGTCATTATCCGTTTACTGACCTGTTTTAGTATCCACAAATCGAACGTTTACGGAATCGTATTCCATATTGCTGTTCCGTATACGCCGCCGCTAACGGACCCTTTTATTTATTGGTATACTTCGTAACAATTAAAAAATACTAAAAATATAAAACTTCAAGTTCAAATAGTTTAACTTGGTGAGATAGCTCGGTCTAAGTTCGTATAGGACCAAAATATTATTATTTTATTATTATAAATATATAAATTAAGCACAAATCAAACAAAATGATCAGTAAAATAAACGACTGTGTTCTTGCTGGGTAGTTCATCTAGACAGTTTGTTGGGACACAGAGTTCTGAGAATGTCACGAAGAAAAATTTAAAAATACAAATTTTTAATGTCATTTTAAACAATATTTTATAGTTAAGAAAGTGTGTTTTGCATTTGAATTTCGCGGATTTATTAAAATTTCACTGCACCAATTCACTTCGCACAAAATATTAGAAGTTGGCAAACCTGCCACTGCCTGCCAATATTGGCAGAACGAAACTATAGAAGTGTTGTCTCACTCGCACTTACAGCAATTGCCTTTGTCATTAAAATTTGTTTCCTTTCTTCGTCAAAACAAAAAGGAATTTTCAAAAATCGCCATTTAAAAAATTGGCAAGATTTTTCAGTTGAATTTGCTTAAGGTTTTAAATCCAATTTAAAATATTACTCAATACAACTTATGTTTAAAATAATATATTTTTTTAAGATGACCAACCTGAACAACAATACCGCAGGTGGATTGATAAAAGGAGATCACGAGTCAGGCGGCGGAATGGAAGCGTACGGACCAAGCGTGGATGGACTATGCGCGTCTGTTTCCGTACCAAGCACGTCCTCTTCCGGACCAGGTACGTCCGGACCAATTGCTTCCGGATCCGCAGCTTCCGTGTCCGGAACAACCGCGTCCGGAGGAGTCACTTCTGAACGTGAACGCGAAAAGAGACGAAATAGAAATCGACCCTATAGGGTTAACCGTCGGCTTCGGGGTGCCAGAGACGGTAGTGGTACTAGAGACTGTAGTGGTTGCAGAGGCGATCCCGTTGTAAATGCGCACAAAGCATTTTGTCGAAAATTAACGAGTCGCATAATTTCTTTTTAATTACAAATTCTAAAAAAAAAATATTTCAGCCGGCAGAGCCGAATTAAGCCAGTGGGCAGCAAATGCAAATAAGTAAACATAAATGTTGACCAAAAAAATGTTTACTAATAAATGTATATTACCTATGCTCTTCAATATAAATAAATAGATGTTATCCTATTAATGTATTACTATAGTAAATTATATATATAGTAAAGCTCTTTGTTTGCATAAATGACGAATTTATATATCTATGTATCCACCGATATGATCTAGACAATATTAAACATTTTTCTATTTGTAGAAAAGAGGTAAAAAATAGGGGAGAAAATTGTTCCGGGTTTCACCACCAGATGGCATTCATTTTTAAAACTACACTCTCAGAAATATATTGTTACTTTTTAACAATATGTGATTGTCATTTCATTACCCAGCCGGCCAAACTATCATAAACGACATCGTAAATGATAGCAAATATTCGTAAATAATGAATAAAACAATCGAATACGAGAATCGTAAATGATTCGAAAACGCATACAGTTTCGTTCTTAATTTGTCCATCGTAACGAGGTATCATAAACGAACTAAAAACACTCATATATGATAAATTTTCGATTGTTTATGATCGTAAAATACGATTATATATTCGTTATAAACGATGTTTTTTGTTCGAAAACGAACTCGTTTTTAATATTTTTTACGATTAAATTTTAATCGTAAATGATAATCATTTTTAACTCTTTTACGAGCTTTTTCCTACTTTTTTAACGATACAAAAAAAAAAATAAGCAAATGCATTTAATTTTTATATTAAGCTCACAAATGCATTTACTTACTTCTTAATTACATCAAATGATTTAAAATTTTCACCAAAACAATTCAATCTTGTTAAAAATATCGAACATTTCTTGCATTTTTTAAATGAACTTTTGATTACAAAAACAATAATAAATTTTGACAATCTTTTTTTACGATTTAAACAATCGAAAAATACGAGCCATCGTTTTTTACGAACAAAATATGATTGTTTTTTTCATTGACATTTATCATCGTTTTTTACGAGCATTTTATGATTATTTTAAATCGTCAAACGATCGTAATTTACGAAAATCATAAAAAATGTGTGTAGGTGCCGACTGGGTATACAGTGATTATGTGGCACCTCTATTTTCTGGCATCAAATATATGTCATATATTTTTGTTATTTATTTCAAAAACTAAAAATCAAACAAAATGTAAGTTATATTTTTACAATTTTAATATTTAATATATATTGAACCTTTGTTCCTTTTGTTTAGATATGGGAATCACCAACTAAAACCAATATGTTCTGGCCGAATGTGTTAGCGGTCGGTATAGCATCAATTGATGTAGGATGTGGTGTGAAAATGAGATCCTATTGAAGATGCGAAGATGAATATTATCGGTAGTACGAACTGGATGGCTGCAGAAGTCATAGGATAACACGTGTGCAATATAAATTGCATACGTTCTGATGTCCACGAATTCTCCAGACCAAATTGTTGGCTTTCACATTGGCGTTAAATGATTTTGATGACTACCAAATGTGCCAAAGATTTGCAAAATATGCTCTCCTAGTGCAGAAGGGCATTACTATATAAATATTTGTTTGCATAAAACATTGTTTGTAATAAAAAAAATTAAAAACATTCCTGTGACTTTTTTATTTTATTCAATGACAATATCGATTGTTATCCAAACAATCGAATGGCGTTTTAAAATAACAATCTAATTGCCAACCCTACAATATTTTGACAATGTGGTTATGAGATCTATTTTGAACATCGAGATTGTTACAATATTGTCGGAAATGACAATATATTTCTGAGAGTGTACGAACAACTAAACGGATTTGGACCAAATTTAAAATAGTGTCTTATTTATCTAAAATTATGAAAAATATCATTGCGACCATGGTTCTTCAACCATGATTGCGACTTATGGCGTTAATTGTAGTTAACGATATCGATATTACGACGATACGTAATCACGCTACAGATGTTTCAAATCAAATTTTCAATTAAAATTCCCTTTTAACAGATTTTAACATTTTTATTTTTTTTGAAAAATACAACACTGGCGCACAGCTGATCGCAGAAGAAAATGCATACAAAGCAAAATCGATAAAACCGAATTTGCCGGTTGGGTCAAACACAGAATGGCAAAAATGAATTAAATTCAAATTTAAACAGAAAATAACGCACAATTTTGCAATAATAACATATATTTTAAAAGTATTAATTATTAATAAAAATATAAAATAAATACAAATCAAATAAATTTGTTGAAGAAAACAACAATAACAAAAAGCAGTTGTCAAAGTAACATTTTTCACACTGTCATTCGTCGTTTCCAATTAGATTATCTTCTTCTTTTTCTGGAAAGAAGAAGCAGAAAACGGCACAGCGCAATATTGTATGTATTTTGTGAATTGTAAATTTGGTTGTGGTTGTTTATTCTGTGACTGACTCTTCGCCGAGTTGCAACGACGAACTAAACCAACCAGGAAAATTTATACCGAACACGGAGCAGCATCCAAGCAGCAACAGCAGCAGAGCGAGCGAGTGCGCAATACAACGGAGTAAAAGAGATAGACGCGAGAAAAATATCCTGCCATCCTGGACTGTGATGTGGAAAAAATAAAAATTGCGAAATTTATATTTTGTGATCAATTTTAATCAAAAGCAAAAATTTAAAGGAACAACTTAGCTCCTTGGAACAAAGGACGAAAAATCAAAAAAAATAAAGTGTCAAACCAAGGAATAAAAATCCTACGCTGTACAAAATATAAAAAAATAGTGTCAAAAAAAAACTGTCAGCTAAACGAACAAAAAAAAAACTCCGAAAAAATATTCCATTGATAGAAAAATAATTTGCGAAACACAAAATTGTAACAAATACCAACTAATTAAATTGTAAAAATTATTTCAAAAAATTGACAAGAGAAATTGCAAATAAATCATATACAAATTTTAAGTTTTTTTAATATTGCACAAATTAATAAAAGATTTAAACAAAAGGTCTTAAAAAATTCTTCATAAAAATCACAAAATAATATATCTCAAAAAATCCTCCCAAAGAATTCTCTAAAAATCTCCAACTAAAGTCACAAAACTAAAAAAAAGCCTATAAAATGGATTTTAATTTCGCTGATTTAAAAAAAGAGGCTGCCGTCAAGGTTGACGACTTGCTCGTCCACAGCGCCGATGCCGCCAAATCAGCTGCTCATGATTTACTAGCCGCTGCACCTGCCGCCGGCACCGCCCAGCAACAGGACGACAATGCGCACACCGAACAGTTTTTCAGCAACGATCAGAAACTGTCCGGCGACTTTGATTTCGAGCATATTGATCCGCAAGCTGTTGTGCAGCGCATGTCCGCTGGCGCCAAGGAGGCGCAGGAGGAGCTCGATGCCAAATTTTCACAAAAAACGCAAGATCTCGATGATTTGCTCGGCAATGCCACGCAAACTTTTGATGACTTTGGCGCAAAGTTGCAGCAGGCGCCTCAATTGATGGCGGACATGACGCGTGACTTTATGAATGCTGAGCGGGGTGGCATTTTTGGCGGTGGTGATATTTTGAAGCCTGCACCATTGCCAGTGGAACCAGTGGTAGTTGCAGCTCCAACTCCAGCTCCAGCAGTAGTTCCAACACCAGCAGTTGTACCAGAAGTTGCACCCATTGCATCTGTTATTCCACCTGCTGCTGTGCCCGCCGTAGCGCCAGCTGAGCAACTGGAACACTTTGTCCTGGACGATGCGCAGTTTACAAAGCCATCTGCACCACTGGCGCCCATCGCCGCTGTACCCAGTGACAGCGTTTACGATGATTTAGATGATTTTGTCACCACCAGCGGCATGCCGAGTGCTGCTGTCGCCGATTTGGTGTCCATCAACAAGGATTCGGATACAGATTCACCATCGGTGTCGTGCAATCCATCACCGGCTAAAAAACAAAATCCTGCTGTTGCTGCTGCACTCAAGGAGCAGGACAATGATAAGTTTATTTCATCCGAGGATTTGTTGGGCGACTTCAAGGAAGAACGCACCGCAACGCCAACAACAACTGCTGCAAATGCAGCCAAACCAGCTCTCGCACAAGTCGTACACACCACTGACTTGGATGCCGATGAGGAGGATGACGAAGAGGAAGACTTCATGCAAGACACAGCCTCCATTAAAACCATTGAAGATGTGAAGCCAGTTGTTGTTGCCGCCGCTCCAGTTGTTGCGCCAGTTGTTACTCCTGTTGCAACACCACCAGCTGCACTTGTTGCTCCAGCAGCTGCTGCCAAGCCCGCAGCCGCTGTTAGCGAGCCCATGAAGCTCGTAGCTGCAGCACCAGCTCCAGTCGCAGTAATACGCAAGGAGTCGCCACCCGGCGACGCCACAAAGATTATTTCCGTCGAAGAGATTTTCTACAAGTACGGCTTAGGTAAGTGCTTAAAAAATTCGTATTCATAAAATCATAATTTTTATTTAGCATTTTTGCATTGATGACTAATTTTTGTTACAATTTTGGAAATTTTGTTATTTGTTAAATTAGAACTGCGTGTGTTTCGTTTCATTCTTATTTCGAAATTGCGTTTGTAGTTTGTGCAAAAATTTCTATTTTATTTGATTCATTCACGTTTTTCATGTTTAGACGATGATGTCATGTGTATTGTCATTGCTTTCCCATCGAATTGCTTTGCGCATTTTTATTATGATTGCGATATTTTATAATTTATTAACGTTTAAAAGTGAAAATTTAAAAAATTATGCAGCAAAGAATTCGAATTACAATTTGGAATTCAATAAATTATGCTAATTAAGGTTGGCTTTCAAAGTAAAGAGAATGAGAAAAATGCGTTTAATAGAATTCGTATTAGACAATTCATAAGAATGAAATATTTCGTATTAGAGAATTTCTTATAATTAAATAGAAAATATCTATAGAGAATATAATTATAGGTTTATAATCTGTAAAATATAATATGTAGGTATACATCAATTTGATGTAAACATATTTAGACAATTATTTGCTTATTTAGTATTACCGAATGCATAACTTTTTGTTTGGGAAGAATTGCATTTTTATATATATATATTCTACAAATTTGTATAACAGAATTATTTATGTTATTAAAGAATTCATTCTTTAATTTTAATTGCTTTGCATAACGAGTTATATATAACTTAGATACTTGCTAAAGTAAGTAGCAATTCCTAATTCGTATTACGGAATCGTACAAAAGATTTTTAAATATTCGTAGAGTTATCCAATAATAGTTTTACGTGTATCATACAACTTGAGAAAATGCACTTGATTTTCAAAAATTCTTATACCTAATTTTGTATTATTGAAGTTATAGGGCATTTTTCAACATTCAACTAAATTCCGTTCTCATTTCATATGTACATTTGGTGTGTGGGCGAGTTTGTCTAAATTTGTAGACTAAACTAAATTGTCGGAATATCATTCGATCACTATTCGGTAATCGGTAAAGTCAGTAATCGACTTATCATCCTAAATTCAAAATAGTTCAATTTAGATTGCCCTAAAATGTGGTAATTAGAATACTAAACACTGCATTATCGACAAATTTAGTGACAACTATGAACAGGTTTATATACTCTAGATCTGTTACCTCCCGATGACCGTATATCCATTTGCATATCCATTTATTTGTACTTATTATGGCTGTCTGTCCGTATGTCTGTTGAAATCACAATTACAGGAAAACAAGAAGAGTTATCTCAATGAAACTCATATCTTATATTACTTGTATATCTACGCTATGTGGTATTGAAAATGGTTGCGATCGATAGAACTTTAAATTTTTATCCGTCCACTTTTATTTCATTTTAAATATACTTTTACTACACACACAAAAATTAACTTTTTTTAAGGAATCTGCTTTACTTCATGACAAAATATATAAAACTGAATTGTGGTAATTTAAAATAACCGATATTAGGTACATCTTGCTACTGAAATAAAAGGAAATTGGAGTGTTGAAACCTCTGGAATATTAGTCGCATTGAATTTTTATACTTCACAAATTATCAAATATGTGTAGAGTGTTCAGAATCTGCCTAATTCGATTACGATTTTCATATATTTGTCTTGTGGCTTTGAAGAATTTTTTCGGAAAATTTTCAGCAGACAATGACGGTTTGTTTTATTAAATGTTGTCAGTTTTCTGTTAGTTCACAAAAATATGCCGTGAACATGCCTTTCAAATTTCACAAAATTTGAGAACCTCCCAAGACAAAATATCTAGCATTTTTCAATAATATTTCGGACATATTTCCGTTGTGTGTTTCCCGGAAATATGCTCGAAATCATCCGGGTTATTTTGAAGTAGACAATTGCGGAATTAGTGTTATTAAAAGTTGACAGTTTTCTGCAATTTCACCAAAAATATGCCATGAATATGCCTTTTAAATTTCACAAAATGTTTGTCCCGAGACAAAATTGCTAACATTTTTCAATAAAAATAAATAAAATATATATATTTCCGACATTTTTCCGGCGAACACACAGATAAATGATAGTTTGTGGAAAGCGTATGTCAAATTATCAAATGTTATGAAATTTTAAAGGCAGTTTCTCGACATTTTTATGAACGTACAGCTTTTGATATAGGAGGATTTGTTTGTTTTGAATATGTCGAAAAAAAGGGTTCTAAACTGCTTTGAGCCTGCCAAAAATGTTGTCTAGAGTTGCTATACACATTTCAAAATCTTCCGTTTATCTTTGTTTGACGGAAATAGGCTTGAAATCTTCCGGGTTTATCTGTGTTTGCCGGAAAGATGCTCGACATCTTTCTATAATATGCCAGAAATTAAATCTCGTATTATTATACATAAGAGCGAAACGTATCTACCTCAAAATATCACATATGAACAAACTTTTATTATTGATAAAAAATATAAAAGAAACTTTGGATAAACGTTTTTTTAATTCTTTTAATAATTTAAGCCTTGAAATGAAATCGTTTGGTTTGCTTGAATTAATCAATATAGGTACTTGAAAGAAACATAATATTGAAATATATATATAATTTTTTAATAATTTTTATTTCTGTTTTTGGTTTGCTGGGTTATTTTATATCTGATTTTGTAATTGCTCTTAATTTTTATATTTTTTTTTATTTTTTGAAAAGTCCTATTAAAAAAATTGCAATAAAATATATAAAATATTTTTAAAAATTTCATCATTTGCTGCAATTTTTGAAAAATGCTTCATTGAAAATCTCAAAATTAAGTTGATTAATCATGTGCAGCTACTAAGTGTGTTTCACACTCTTTCGCCGGCTACAGCGACTGCGATGACGTCGACCGGCAAGCGTTTCCACTCACACGCTTCCGACGCCGCTGTTGCTAGTTCTTGTCGTGTTCAAGCTTTTTGCTGCCTAACGACGACGATGACGACCACGACTTTGACTGAATAATATTTCAATGTTTTACTTTTTCTTCCACCACCACCAAACGACCGACCGACAGCATGAGTCACGTTTTCGTCGTCGTGGAACGCTGTTGTTACCTTTGCTCTTGGCCAAGTTCATGCAAACTCGTTAACTTGGTTGCCAACAAGATTGGCTTGTAAATGAAATACAACCACCGCAACAACAACAACAAAACTCACTTTAAAGTGCCACTAACTATAGCCTCAACCCTTTATAAGACATTCGTTGGTGCTGCCCTCTAGTCTCGCATAGATGAAGTAATCATTGCAAAGCATTACTCACTGCTTTTTGCATTTCATTTTTGTTTTTTTGTTTATTAATTTCATTAGCTATGTTTTTAGCTCTAATTCCTTTTTGGAGTAATACCAACTGAAACCTTTTGCTATTCTGCGGTTCTCAGCCACATGATTCAGCCGCAAACTAGAAATTCAAGCAAGCATTGCAAAAGCAAATTTACTATTTAATTATTTTATCTAATTTTTTTGTATTTCTTATTTTATTCTCTGCATTATCTCTGCTTTGTTATATTGTATCATGTTATGCGTTATTTTTTGTACTGACTTTTTTTTTTTTAACACCTTCATGGCAAGTTTTGCAAATGGAAAAGTTTTGCGTTATGGGCGTCAGGCAGGCAGGCAGTCAAGTTAGTTCTTTCGGGCACATGCAAAGTTTTTCATTTTCATGTCCTCAGAGCTGCTGCCACATTTAAATAACTGAAATTATGGATGCTTTTCAAATTGTCTGCAGCGCACGTTACACTTGTGCAAAAAGATTATGTGAAAAATCGATTTTTTTTTACAGATTCATATAAGAATTTTTCAAAAATGTCCACTATACTCAATTTTTAAGATTTTTTGGTTTTTATGAACCATTTTTATTGATTTTTCAAAAAAATGTTCATTATTTAGAGCTGTGCGATTTTTCAATTAATCAAATTATTGATTAATCAGAATCCTGATTAATTGATTAATCAATGTTCTGATTAATCAAAAATCTTGATTAATCAATTAATCGGAAATTTGATTGATCAAGAAATTTGATTAATCAAATTTGATTAATCTTTTATATCTTGTATTTCAATATAAAATATTTGTTTAAAATAGATTTATTATTTCCAAGTTTTTATTTATTCAAGGTTTATTTCGAATTTTACAAAAATACGGTTTCTCTTCAGAATTTTAAGAAAAATCAATTAGTTTTTTTTTTATTTTATTATATTCATTTTTAATTTCAATTTTGTTTAGCATAAATATGATGATTTCTAAGTGGTGCTAATGTTGGTTCTGTTCGATTTTCAATAGTAGCTCATATTTATTGTATGTTACAGCAACTATTTGAAAAAAAAACATCAAATTCTTTATATTTTGAATTTGTTAAATTTCCACGTTATACAGCGCATTTGGTTCATCGATGTCAATAATTCAGGGGGTCATTCTATGACTCAAAAAACTAAGAAAATGTAAAAGAAAAATTCTTATTTTGCACCCAGTTTAAGATACAGGGTGTTTATGAAATGCATATTACTGACATAACCGAATCAAGAAAATTTGTTATAAAGTATAATCGGTTGATAAATGAATATCAAATTTACACTCATGTTTTAGACAATTAAATTACCTTTTCAATAGTATATCCAATCTTCGAACCCCATGATTGTTCCTTTTTTTTAAATGTACGTAAAGTTGAAATTTAAAAAAATAAAAATACAAATTTTGATTTTGTCATTGATTTTCTCAAAATTTCGTTACGAATCACCCTATTTTTTTTAAATTTTATCACACATGTTTTAGACAATTAAATTACCTTTCCAATGGTATATCACATCTTCGAAACCTGTGATTGCTTCCTTTTTTAAAATGTACTCAAAGTTGAAATTTACAAAAATAAAAATACAAATTTTAACTTTGTCATTGTTTTTCTCAAAAATTCGTTACGAATCACCCTATTTTTTAAAATTTATAATGATAGACCAGTTCATTTCCAGTATTCTCCTACCAATCACAAAGATTTTAATCTCGTAAAAAATGCTGCAAAAATAATTAAACAGTGTCGGGTCTTCTGATTTGGTGGTTGATCGAAAGTAAATTTTTATATTTGACAACTTAAATCGAATTAAACTCATTCCATTGAACTTAAATGAATAAATCATTTGAAATATGTTTATTTTGTATTGAAAAATAAATTCTAAAACAAACGATTTTGGTTGAAGTGAAATTTGAAACATATTGGAGAAATTAATAAAACTTAAAATTTGTTTAAATTAAGTCGTAATTATTAATTTTTAAATTTTTTTTGGCTTAATACAACATATTCAAATAACTTATTGTTTGCTATGCAAATATTTTCTTTATTTTCTACAATTTTTTGTCCATTTTCTTTAACGTTAAACAGTGCTCTTTTTCCAGATTTCATTATCTGCTAAAACCATAACAAATTTGTTTCTCTTCGTTATGGGAAATTGCAATTAAACGTTAATGAAATTCTATGTTTTCACCTATCTCCCGCAACTAATATGCCGCTCTATTATAATGGATTAGTCAATGTTGCACTAGTTTTATTTCTTTTATATCATAAAATAATAAATGTATCTAGACAATATAATGTTCATACTTGAGTTGGTCAAAGTAGACTTGTTGTATTTTTTAATTAAGAAATATGTTTTTTTTATCAGAAAACAATTCTAAAAATCGGATACTTAATGATTTGTGGTATATTGAATAATAAAAATAATGATATCGTCACTATAACGCCAAAGGGGCGAATGTGTAATTTTTGACATTTGCGTTTTTTTACGTTTTTTAATTTAGTTTATCCTCAAGTATACTGTGCCGAAATCGTGTGTGGTTTTGTTGGAATTTTCTAGCTACAAAAAACAAAACCAAAAGGGCGAATTTGAAAACTTGAAAATATTGTCATGCCAAAAGGGCGAATCTTTTCGTTTTTTTGCCATAACTTTTTATTGGTATAAGAAAAAAATAGTGGTGTAAAGGCATTATTTGTTGCTTTTAAAGCACCTATCGATCTTCATCATAATTTTGAATTTTTATCATTTGCAACAAAAATGTTTGGCAAAATATTTTTAAATAATGAAGCCAATCGATAGATGCTTTAAAAACAAACAACAAATGCCGTTATATCACTATTTTATCTTGCACCATTAAAGAGTTATATCAAAAAAACGAAAAGATTCGCCCTTTTGGCATGACAAGATTTTTCAAATTTCTTCGTTTTTTTGCTATAACTCTTTATTGGTGCAAGATAAAATAGTGGTGTAAACACGTTAATTGTTTGTTTTTAAAGCGCCACAATTAGCGCCGATCATCGCTTGAAATCATCATTATTTGACATTTTTATAATCAGTAGAGGGAACCAACTTCGAACAATTACAATTTTGTGAAATTTTTCACTTTAAAAAAAATATTTTTGGTTTGCTTGGATGTTTAATTATCGAGTTTATTTTAAACCACAAGAAAATAATGCTAGAACCGCAATATAAGATTAAAATAAAATCGTATTGGAAAATGTTATATGTGCCATTAACTATTTTTGAATGTTAGGGTTGTAGGGTATACATTTTATATATAAACAACTAACTATGTTTTATATAGTATGTATTTTGTTGTGACTCTTGTATTTCAGAGTGATGTTTGTACACATAGGGTTGATTATTTAGGCAGACGAACGGGTGTCATTTACAAAATTGTTTTTCAAACGTTATCCAACCGACCACTATTCGTTTTGCTGTCCATTTGGGCAGCGGTTGCGCTACCATCATAGGTGGTGGTGGTTTTACTAATGAACTATGTTGACAGCCGCCCCCTCAATAAAATCAACAAAAAAATGGAAAGTATTTTGAGGCGCACCACAAAATATTGATTACAAAGCACATGTTTTAGAGTTTTTATTATTTTTAATTTTATTACAAATAATGCAGTTGATTTTATTATTAAATCGAGTATATATTGAGCAGCACTAAAAGTCACAAATTATATGACAAAGCGACATGCGCCACTTGGCCATTTGCCATGACCTCAAAAATAGGCGTTGAATAAAAATAGGGGTTTTATTTTTTGTTTTTTTTTTGTTTTGAAGTTTTACTATTTTACTCTGCGTTTAATTTAAAACCTAAAATAATTTATGATGTATACGACGCTCTATTTTTAAGCACTTGATGTTGGCTTTAGTCATTTTTTATTTTTAAAATGCATTTTTATTTACATTGTACAATGCACTCTGCTAATTGCTTTGAAGAACAAAAAAATAGATTTATTTATTCGTGCTTTTCCCTATGGTTGACTCTTAACTTTACCCCATGTCAAGCAATTTTTTTATCACTTTTTTTTTATTTTCTTCGTCGTCTACGTTTGTCCCCTGCATGAGTCCTATACTACGATACTTACTGGCTGCTGGTGCTGTACCGCAGCGCAATTCCAATAAATTCTTTAAACAGCTATAAATTTTGTATCGATCGGCGCTCATTTGGTCGCGCCTGCTTGTCTTGTGCTTAGATCACTTCAACAATCCAGAAATAGTTACATGTTTGGCTCATCATCACCATCAACATGGGGTTTTGTTTACAGACTACCACTTCAGCGACTTTTTTGTTCAACATTGATTTATTAGTTTTTTTATTAGAGCACAAAGATTTTTAGATTGTGGTTGGTAATTGTTGTGTCATTATATCATCGAGAAAATCAATGTAGTAAAATATATAACATTTTTGTATATGTTATAAAAGACCTAGTTCTACTACATTTATTTACTTTTTAAGTGTATTTGTATTTATTTAACTTGATTTTACTGTACAATGTATTCGAAAATCATTTACTGCATATTGTAGAAACTGTGGTATGTTTTTGTTTTCTGTATTATTGAAGTCCGTATAGCAGAAGGTACAAACGAAACCTAAGCAACAGGAAAAATGGTTGAAATCTAATACCCAATGTCTGTATCTCGACACGACACACTATTAGACGAACATGACTTATTATTACTTATGATACTTTTGTGTCGTCAGAACTGATGATGATAAAGGTTTCATATTTAGATATCTTTCCATCTTCATCATTAGGAAAATATTTATTTTATATACAAGTATTTACAACCACATTTTTTTAGAATATACCGAATTTGTATTGCCTTTTAAATAAATAGAGAATGCAGTAAAAATAAAACAAAGTAATATTTTCAACATTTTTTAAAAATTTAAATATATGCAGAATGTTGTATTTTTCCATGATGTCCAATAAATACAGAATGTAGTAAAATTAAATGCAAATTTAGTAGTTTTCTACATATTTTTGGACTCACAAATAAATACAAAATGTAATTATTGTCAATCATAGTAATTGTCAAGTAAAATGTTATAGAAAAATGCAGTAAATGTAGTGGTTTTCCATGCAAAAACAACTACATCAATGTGTATTTATTTTAAAGAAATGCTCAGCATGATCTCTAGTTTCACCTACACTCAAATAAAAAAGTCTGAATGCTAAATTTTAGCAACTTTAAATTGCATTTACAGCATACTTTTATTTGCAATAGTGAACTGATTGCTGGGAATCTTAGTTCTGCTAGTGATCAAGATCGTGCTAGTGTCACTGGTGTGCATATCGCTAATGTAGCTAACCTGCACTAGATGGCGCCATAGTCACGAGACGCTGAAGCTAAATGTGTCTATAATTCGTAGACTCTTATTGGACAACATGTTTTTTTAGAAAAGAACTTTCTTCTACGTAATAATAATGCACGCATGCAAGAGTAAAATAAGATAAATATAATAAAAAAATAATAATATAAAAATAAAAAAGTATATCAGAAATTAAAAAAAAAATATTAAAATACAAAAAAAAACATTTTTTATTTTCTTTGAAGTTAACAGCAAAAATTAATTAAAACTGCTAAAATTGTCTGCTCCAATAGCATGAAACAGTCAATTGTCATTTGCTGTTTTATCAAAATCCGACGCTTTCCTCTTTTCAGCAGACATTTTTGCTATATTGGAAACCTTTTTTGCGACTGTTACAGACTTGTTATTTTGAGCGTACAAACGAAACCCAAGCACCTAAAAATGTTTGAAATTTAATATCCACTTTCTGTATCTCGGCACGAAATACTATTAGACGAACAGGATGTCTTGTTAGCTATTGTGAATATTTTAAAAGTCATTTTACGTCATTTTTAAGTGATTCGTTCATTCTTTTCGCTCATTCGGATTACAGAAAGAGACATTAAAGTCGTCATAAACTAAATAATTTTCTGCGAGCGCGTATAATATTTAGAAATCCAGAAATTTATCGTTTTGCCAATTCGATATCAAAAAACTTTTGAAGATTTTGTAGCTTCTATAATTTATATTATTTTTAACATTTTAAATATCACAGAATTAATTTCTGAAATATTTGAATTTTTTGTCGAAAACTTATCAAAAAATTTATTGTTTTGTTAATTCGATACGAAACACCTTTTAAAATTCTATGGTTTATATATTTTTATTATTTTTTAACATTTTAAATATCACACAATTCATTTATGAAATATTTGAGTATTGTCTCTTTTTTTTATAGCCAAATCAGTTCTAAAACTAATTATTTTTACCCTGAATAAAAATGTTGAATGTTTTTTTATGTTTCAGTACAATTCAATTTTCCTTTCTGATTCAAACATAATGCTATTTTATTTTTATTTAAAAAATATCATGCATTTAAATTATATATTTTTTAAAGCTATTTCGAATTAATTATTTTTATATTTAAAAAAATAAAATTTTTAATTTAGTATTAAACAAAAAAACATACCTTGATGACAATTTTTTTATACTCTTTTTATTGTGAATTCACTGAATTTTATTTGACACACACGACGCACTTAATCTGACATTTTCTCATTACTTCATGGTTTTCGAAGTAACGTTACTTTCTTCGGCAATGTCAAATTGCAATGACAGTGATTTTGAAAATGTGCTCATAAAATTAAAACAGTGCAAATTACTTTATTGCAAAAAACTTTATATTCTACACTTTTATATAGTTTTGAAAAATATTTTAACATTTTACTGTGAATTTTAAAAATATTTTGTAAGCGTATTCGCCGAATTTATATAAATCAACAACGCATTGAACACTTTTACCAACTAAAACCAAATTACAACTGCAGTTTCCATTTACTATCATTAGTATGAAATAAAAATTAAATATTGCATTTTTGAAGTATTGCATGATAACTGCCATTTTTATTGAACAACATACATTATTTGTTATCAGATGCAATTGAAAAATATTAACAAATAAAACCTAGTTCGTCAGTGCATAATATATAATAATAGCTATAAGTGTGCTGAGTGGGAAATTTGATAAAAAAAATGAACAGCGAGGTTTACTATAATTTGCAGTGTTGTATAGCATTGCAAAAAAAAAAAAAAATAGAATAAAAATTGTGATCGATTATAGATGACTATAATTTTTCGAGTCACGTTCTGTTTGGCGTTGACCTAAATACATATTTATTTAAATATAATAATTATTGTGTTTATTTTTTTAAAAATTAAATTGCAAATTATTATAATTATTTGTAATACTTTTTAAAGCATTTTCAAAATTACATTTTATTAGTCAAAATTATTACAATAGAAAGTGTAATAGGAATTATAGGCAGTTCCTGCATAATTTTACTAATAAAGTCCGGTTATTAGTGCAAGTTTAAACTCAGTTTAAACTTGCCACAATTTTAAAATCGCTATAATTCTTATCAAACCGGCCGAATGTTTTTAAATTTTACAGACAGATAGAATATTAATAATCAGTTAATATGTCATTTTAAATATTTGTAGACGAAGTTACTTCTAGCTTAAACTACGTTTAATTTAAAAATGTGACTGAAAACCATCTATAGTTCATTATCAAGGCGGCCGAATGCTATTGAATTTTATACACAGAAAGACAATTTGTAATCAATTAATCTGATATTTTAAATATTTGTGATATCTTGACTATAGATTAAATTATTTCTAGTTTAAACCACGTTAAATATGAAATTTGAACTAAATAAGAGAATCTTAAACCGCAATTGTAGGGTAATTTTTATCAATTTTTGTGTAAATGCATAATTTTGTCTCTTTTTTTTTTATTCATAAAGTGTTATCTTTGTTGTGGAGATAAAACGAAACAACAACATTTTATTAAGAAAAATAATACACAGTTCCATCATGAGAAAATGTCCATATCATTTTTCTATTGCAAAATAATCAGACATATCGGGAAAACTCTTTTTGTCACACGCATTACTAGACATGGGACGAAAAGTTGTCGAGACGAAATTTTGAATTTCCATCAGCATATGGCGGTTTGGATAATTTGACAATTTTCATATGTGGCTCAATATTGTGTCAGCCTTGTGTCAATATTGGTTTACAGAGGCCTGCGTGAAGTCCGAGAATGAAAATTGTGCCAGGCTTGTGTCCAACATAAACTAACAAGGCCTGTTTGGAATCTGGGAATGACAAATGTGCCAGTCCTGTGCCAAGACCTGTGTGGAGTCTGTGAGTGACGATTGTGCCAGGCTTGTGTCTAACCTAAACTAACAAGGCCTGTGTAAAGCCTGGGAGTGACGATTGTCCCAGGCTTGTGTCTAGCTTCATATATCAAGGCCTGTGTGGAGTCTGTGACTAACGATTGTGCCAGCCTTCTGTCTGACTCGATATACCAAGCCTTGGTAGTCAAGCTTGTAACAAGCCTGGCACTTTTCTTGCAGCCTGGAAATTCCTACCTGGGTATTAGCTTAAAGATTAAATTTTATGATAATTGTAGCAATTAAATGATTGAAGCAAATAAGTGCTGAGCAAAACAATATTGAAATCGTTCTTATTCTGAATTTTTGATCATTGTCACGATTATTTGACAATCATTTACATAAAAATGTCAGGTCAGCTGTAAACATTTGTTGCTCTCGAATAAACCATCTCGAATAAATCAAACTCTCGAATAAACCAGATTTTCTTTTTATTGCTACAATAATTTACTATTCTATTTTTAAAACTCATTCAGAATACAATCGTTGTTTACAACAATATTCTCAAAGTTTTCAGATTAATATTGTAAAAAATGATTAAATTTAATATGTTCTAAATATTATAAAATCACCTTTCAGTCATCATCAAACAGAAATATTTTTATATTTGACGTTTTCTCGAAATGCACAACATTTTTAATGTAATTGTTAAATTTTACAACAATTACTTGGACGTTATAATTTCAGAAATCATGAATGACACAAACATTGTGTAAAAAGAAGAACGATTATTGCAATATTACGCAGTCATCATTTGTTTGCCATGCTATAATTATAATTTATCAAGTTTTATAGTACTTTTTACAATAAAATTATTAAAAACTTAAAAAAAGAACAATTAATGAGTTTTCTTTATACAGCTTTAATATAGAAATAATTTCTTTATTTAAATTTCTGCCTGATTAAAGTTATTTTTCTTATCATCAACGTCAGCAGCCATGGCCTTGTGTTCAGTCATGCTGAAGTCTGTTCATTAATATGCGCTTTTCACACCGCATTTAATTGAAGTAGATGGACATATTATTATTCAAGAGCAGTTTTTTGACATTCTCTGTTCTTTGATAGTAAAATTCAAATTCAGACATTCAAATTCGTAAAGCATATAGATTTTTCGCCAAGAACCGATTTTATATATTAAATAACAATCATACTGGTAATTGATATAAAAACTGTCACGCATTCTGTACTCTAGGTATTTTTCCGAACAAAAATGTTGTCCTAAAATAAAATTTATTTACTTTAAAAAAAATGTTTGTTCGTGAATATTCCCGATAGGTTTGTTTTTTTTAGAGAATAAATTTGGTTTAAATATAATTTTTATAATTATTTTAGTTAATTAGAAAAAAATGCTTTCTACCGTCTTTAAGTAAAGTATTTAAAATAAGGTCTCGCCCTTTCTTTGTATTTGTCAAAACCCTCCACTTGCTGCATTTTTTCTTTTTTTTTCTTTTTGTGATGTCATCACTTGTCAATGTTTGTTGTGTTGGCAAATTTCTATTGACATGCATTCAATGGCTTTCCATTTCAGAGAAAAAGTAGAAAAGAAAAAAATACTTTTTTTTAATATAAAAAGTTTTCTTTTTTCCTCCTACCCCTAGCAAAATCTACATCCCAATCGTTGGCCAACACGAGCAGTGTTAATTTTTTGTCAGACACTAGACAGACAGTGGCACAAATTGCTAAACAAATTGACTAAAAAAAGATAATAGTATAGAACACTATTCTAGAATATTTTGCAACATTCATATAATTACGGTGAAA
The DNA here is from genome assembly GCA_951804985.1 of Dryomyza anilis. NCBI lineage: Eukaryota > Metazoa > Arthropoda > Insecta > Diptera > Dryomyzidae > Dryomyza > Dryomyza anilis. Next base: position 9,093,766 of record OX638131.1, on the reverse strand, counting down.
TGCATTCTCACAATATTTATGAGACTCTAAGCTTTATAAAACTCAACACATAGCAAAGCTGTGAATTTCTCTAGTATTTCAATGCGCATGTTCACCTTTAACACACCCCAAATTTCCATAATTCACCATATTATTTCAACGGTCAATTCGTAAATTTCGTATAGTCCAATTAAATCAATAATACAATTTTGTAGACTATTTTTGTAGAGATTTTATGACAGTTTATGATGCGGTCTTTGTTTTACAGGTGGCTTAATTTAAGGTGTTTTAAAAATAAGAGAAGAAAAGATCTATGATATATAATTCACTAACTAGCCGCGGTAGCTCAGTGGTTAGTGCGTTGGACTACGAGTCGAAAGGTCCCCGGTTCAAGCCTGGACTGGGGCTAATAACATCTTTTCATAGAAACATTTTTCTATACCGCGCTACCTCTCGTCAGTAAATGGCAAACCCACGAGAGTAAAACCATTGCCTATGAAAAAGCTCTCACCCGCCGTTCGGATTCGGCAATAAACTGTAGGTCCCACCACTTTGAGTACAAATATAACACGCACAGCTCAAAATGGTGAGAGAGCTCGGCCGAAGTTCTTTACAGGACTGTAGCGCCAAACTATTATTATTATTATAACTACTTAATAAATGTTTCAATAAGTGCATTCAGAATAAAATACTATAAAATTAATAGTTTTTTTATTATTATAATATAGTCACTATCATGCCAAAGGAGGGAATGTGTAATTTTTGACCTTTGCATTTTTTTTATATTTTTGAATGTAGTTTTTCCTCAACTATACTGTGCCAAAATCGTGTATGGTTTTGCTGGATATTTCTACACGCAAAAGACAAAACCAAAATGCGAATTCGAAAAATTGAAAATGTTGTCATGCCAAAAGGGCGAATCTTTTCGTTTTTTTGCTATAACTCCTTATTGGTGCAAGATAAAATGTTGGTGTAAAGGCATTTGAAGCACCTATCGATTGCCATAATTACTTAAAAATATTTTGCCAAACATTTTTCCTGCAAATAACAAATGGCAAATTAATCTTTGGCAAACTAATTTTAAATAATGATGGCAATTGATAGGTGCTTTAAAAACAAACAATTAATGCATACATTAGTATTTTATCTTGCGCAAATAAATAGTTAAAAACCAAAATATTCGCGTTTTGGTCAGGATATAGCCTCACAAAATCCGTATTTATAATTCAGTAAGTTGTCCAAATCCAAAGATATTTTATACGCGTTATAATAATTGATGAACAAAACAAAATTACAAAAAAAAATGAAAAATAAATAAATGTTTACTAATTTTTAAAGCAGCACATCAAACTTTAAAATTTGATTTCACAAAATTTTTAAAAATGCACACTCGCACCTTTGGCATGACAGTGACGATATAAGAACAAGATTTGTATGATTTTTAAAATTAATTTTCCCTTTTCCCCTTTCATTGATTATAATAGATCAGAATTTGGCTCGTAAAATTTACAGAAATCTTATTATATTCTCATCATTATTTTAATGATTTTAAACATCCCGAAATTTAATTTCTGGCATTTTTTATATTTCAAGTATATTTTCTACAGATAGATAACTGAAGATTTGTTTAAAACGTTATAAATATTTTGTGAACGGACAAAAATCTTTCGAAAAAATAATTTCTAAACTGCTTCGAGTTCCAAAATTGTTTGTAGCGATGTTTTGGCTTCTATAAAATCGAATTCTGGTACAATAAAGATCAATTCGGTTTTATTTCAACTCGATTATTATTGTAAACTAGATTATGTTTCTTTATGTTGCATTTCTAGGAAAATGTAGTACCATCGAATGACACATTTTCAAAATCACACAGTTTTGAAATATTTCGGTCCTTCATCTAGCCATTATAGAAAGGTTTTCACTCGTAGACTACAATCTTTTTCTAATGATTTTCATTTATTTGTCAAATAATATTGCAAATTGATGTAAATTTTATCATTTTCAAAAAAAAACTATTTGTTGTATTTCTACCAGTAGTTTTGCATTTTTAAAATCAATCAAAATTTGACAGTTCTGCAATATTTCGCTTCTTCAATCTTTTTCTATTGTTTTTAATATTTTGTGCAATAATTATAGCAAATTGTAGTAAATTTTATCAATATTTTGAAAACTATTAATTGCAGTTCTTACCAGAAAACTATTCCCCAAATTTTTGTACTATCAAAATTTGACAGTTGTGCAAATAGGCGCTCTTTCATTTTCTCTAAAGCTACAAAATAATTTTTTTTCTTTTTTCTGTCAAATAATATTACAAATTTTAGTAAATTTTGGAAAACTATTTGTTGCATTTCCTAACAGAATACTGTATCCCCAATTTTAGAATGGTCAAAATCTGTCAAAATTTGACAGCTCTGCAATATTTCGCTTCTTAAATATTTTTCTATTGCTTTTAATATTTTGTGCAATAATTATTGCAAATTGTAGTAAATTTAATCAATATCTTGAAAACTATTTATTGCAGTTCTTACCAGAAACCTATGAATTTCAGCATTATCGAAATTTGACAGTTGTGCAAAAATGTGCTCTTTCATTTTTTTCTAGAGGTTTAAATAAATTTTTTTTTTCTGTCAAATAATAATGCAAATTTTTTGTACATTTTGAAAAAGGTGTTGCATTTCTTTTTTAGCATGGTCAAAAATCTGTCAAAATTTGACATTTCTATTGCGCTCTCGTGCGCGCCCCTAAAAAAACTCTCCACTTGTAGACTATACTCGCTCTCTTCTCTGGCTCTTAATTTGTTTTTTTTTTTTTAATGCGGAAACGCGAATATTGTGCGCCGCGCATTTTACCACACAGTACTCATTTTAAAAAATCAGGATAAAATCTCAATATTACTTGTATTGCGTATTTGTTTTTGTACTTTACCAACAACAAACACGACACACTTGCTGCTCTGCGTTAAAACAAGAGATAGCCAGCCAAAGGGCCGCGACCAGGGTTGGCAGGACCAAAACGAAAGCTTCGCGTATGACTTGGTTTCAGTTTATTGAGCATGCGAGTCGAGTCGATGCGGTTCTTCTATCGGTGTCAGTGACAAAATATATAAACGCAACGAAGAAGTGACGTCGTTTGAATTGTTTTTGTAAAATTGCGTTTTATATATATTTTTGTCCAATATGTCTACCCACAGTAAGCAAAAATAAAAAAATATACATCAAAGTGGACGCTGTTTTAAAAATAATTTGAATTTGAAATAATAAAAAAATAAAAATAATTTGTCAAAATTTGAAGCAATTTTGAATTTATGACATTTACATAAAAACAGAACAATTAATAATTTTAAGTCAGCAATTTGTGCTTAAAGTTGAAAGTCGAATTCAGCGAATTTTTAATAAAGAAATAAACAAGAGAAAACATTAAATAAAAAAAATAAACTTAAAAAAAATGGAGATCTGCAATGAAACTGGTGGCCCCAATGGTGTTTATAAGCAACGTCCATTGATTTGTTCGCTTTTAGATCCTAGTAAGTGTTCCTTTTTTTCTCATACTATTTAATATTCTACCTATCTACTATACTCACGCTCTCCACTAATAACTTCTGTAGAGTTGACTAATTTCACTGTGGTGGTTGGTGGTTGTAGTTTCGTTGTAATTCTTATGTAGTTTATGGAAAATAGATTTGTCTACACTTTAATGTACATTTAGGCTGTGTTGTGTGCTAAATTAATTGCATAGTTTTAGGGCACACTACATTAATTGTATTAACATGAATAAATTTTTTATTTTGGCATATTATGTTAACTAAAAATTAATTTCGCTGTTTTATGTAGTATAATTTAAGGTAATTGTTGGACTTATAGTGAATGATTTAATTAGACTGTATTGTTAAATAGTTCGTAACTTAGCCATTTAAAGCTAAATAAATAAATAAATTAATGTATTTTAAAGTAGTTAATTGATTAAGCGTTAAAGATTATTTTAATATTTGATTTTATAAATTCATTCGCTTATTTTAAGTACATACTAATCTTAATGCTTGTTCTTTATATATATATATTTTAAGTTTGCATATTTTACAAATAAGGTTTAGTAATAATTTTAATTTTTTCCATATAATGTATTATCGAGTAAGTTCTGAAATTTACTTTCGTTCGAAATTCTAATATTTGGTTGCAAAAATCAACTAAAATTCGTTTCACAGAACTTGAACGCATTCAAATTACATGTTTTGTGCTGAAATCTCCAATTCTGAAACATCAAAAACAAATGAGATCTTAATACGGTCTGTTTCCACTTTTGGATAGTTTCTAAAATTTACTTTCGATTGAAATTCAATTATTTTACATGAAAAATCCAATTGTATTCGTTTCACAGAACTTCAATACATTGAACTGTAACATCAAAAACAAATTTGTTATTCATTCGTTATGTTAAAACTTTCTTGCATGTTTTGAAATTCATTTTCGGTTCGATATTCAAATACTAGATATCACATTTTTTGAATTCGTTACAATTTTTGTTACATTTTTTGAATTCGTTACATCGCATTGAATTCTATTTGGATTCTGTAACAGCAAAAACAAATGCGATCTTAATACGGTCTGTTTCCATTTTTGGATATTTTCTAAAATTTACTTTCTATTGAAATTCAAATATTTTACATGACAAATCCAATTGTATTCGTTCCACAGAACTTTAACGCATTGAATTTGATATTTTGTATTGAATAATAAAATTCTGTAACAGCAAAAACAAATTTTATATTCATTCGATATGTTGCAACATTCAGGCATGTTTTGAAATTCCTTTTCGTTCGAAATTCAAATATTTGGCTTAAAAATTTATTTGAATTCTCTACATTTCCAACGCATTGAATTCGATTTGCATTCTGGAACAGCTAAAACAAATTCGATCATTATGCAGCATGTTTTGAAATTCAAATATTTGCCCAGAATAAACAAGTTGAATTATTTCTTTAGAACTTATACGACTGCGTTCGATATTTTCCATTAAAAATTAAATTTTGGAACAGCAATAACCAATTCGATTTTTAATTCATCATGTTCTGAAATTCACTTTTGCTCAAAATTAAAATATTTGACTAGAAAAATCAAATTGAATTCGTTACACAGCATTTGAACAATTATTTTGTATTTGCGACTTCTGGAACAGAAAAAAAATCGAATTTAATCAGGCATATTTCGATTTTCTAGCATGTTCTGAAAATCACTTTTGATCAAAATTCAAATATTTGAATCGAATTCGTTACTTAAAATTTGTACGCATTGAATTCGATATTATGTAATGAAAAATCGAATACTGAAACAAAAAAAATCGATTCTTTTCCAGAAATAATCAAGAAAGCCTGTTCAGTAATTTATTTTCGTTCGAAATTCAAATATTTGACAAGCAAAATCAAATTGAATTCGTCCACACAATTTAATCGTATTGAATTCGATATTTGGTATTGAACAATCGAGTTCTGAAACTGTAAAGAATTGAGTTCGATAATTGACATTGAAAAATCGAATTCTAGCCTAGTAACAACAAATATGACGACCTCAATTGAATATTTTTGAAATTCACTTTCGACCGAAATTCTAATATTTTACAAGAACAATCAATTTGACTTTCAGAATACTATTTTCAATGGAAAATTAACAAATCTCATTCGAATTTAATCGGTTCAATCTCTATTTTATCATTTTTTTTTTTTTATTTCGATCGAAAATTTATTTCAGAACATGACCGAATATTTTATGCTATGATTTTGATCGAAGGTTCGAAATAGTATGCTCCGCGGGTATTCCTAGTAGAAATTATCCTAAGGTTATGACTGAGAACGAATCATTGTATTTTTAACTAGTCATAACTCGCGTAGTTATAACTAAAATTAACTGGCCATCTTTAATCCAGTATGGGAAATTTCTACTAGGGATGTTTCCAAATTTTCGCTACCGATCAAAATTTTTGACAAGAAGATTTGTACTCCATTTAAAACATTTAACTGCTTTAAAAATTGAATTCGAGAACAGCAAAAAACGAATGCAAACTGAGGATGAACTTTCAATTTGATTTTGATCAAAATATGGATACCATATATACATTTTTCTTTCATTTTAAAATTATATTATAATCATGTAATTTATTTTAAGCCCATATTTTTATTTTTAATTGCCCAAAGTATACCAAACTATTTAAAAATATTATTTTAAATATTAACTTTAACTATGCTTCTAATATTTATTTTATTTCAAGTTTTAACTAAAACTAAGCTTTATTTCATTTTATTTAATATTTCATACTAAAATCATTATCTTTTTTCTAATCTCTTCAGTTTTTTAAACAATTTTCTTTCTAATCTTACCTATGCTTGGTGCTAAAGTCTAAAAAATCAATATTCATACTTTTTTTTCAGATGCTTGGTTCAAGCCGGAACGCTTACATCCAAGAGGTGAGTAATACTTATAATTATAGCAATAAAAACTGCTACGTCCGTGAACCACGAACGCGTTACAACGAACTCTCTCTGTATAAATAAAAGTCACCGCAGACAATTTTCCATGCAGCCGGGTTTGCGAACAGAGCCGAGTTCCGGAAAACTTTGGCATTGCATGTTTTGCTGTTTTCTACCAACTGCTTCTTAAAATGGTTAAAAGCAAAAAAAAATATAAAAAAGAATACAACCTACGCTGCAGTTGGCAACAATTTTCAAAAGATGATTTTATGGAAAACAGCTGTTTTTAGTACTTAATACAATTTAAAAACTGCTGTATTTAACAATCTTCTGATTTAACAATCAGCTATATAAACCACCTATAAACCTTATATAAACCTACTATAGACCATTAATAATTATCACCCTACTAGCACCAAGTACCCCCTTGAAATACCCAGCAGCACTCATGTCAAAGCGCACTTGTTCACTTTGTGCTACATGAACTTCTCATTGCTCTTGTCAGTTAATTCTCTTTGTTTTTTTTGTAATTTCTCTAAAAAAAAAGAAATATTTAAATAAAAAAAAACACGAAAGTGTGCCATTTATTTAGTGTTTTTTTTATTGATTTTTTTAAATGAGTTTTATACAGAATTTCACTGCACATTAACGCGTTTTGCATTCGCGCGTGTCTGCTACGTTTGGCTCTTTCGCACTTACTTCCTGTATAAGCGCTCTCTGACTCTTTCTATGCCACTCTCTCTTTCTTTTCGTTGTCTTTATAACACTTTTCTGTTGTATAACAGTTTCTTTATTACTCTCTTTCCGGTGCTGCGATTGCGTTAATTTTCCGGTGCGATTTTCTTGAAAAATCAATTTTTACCTATCAAATGTTGTTGCACGATGCGGCATTTTTACTAGTGCAGAATTTCGTCGCCAGCATTGGGTGGGGGCAGCACCGCAGTATTAACCCCGGATACATTGTTTAGGTCAGGACATTTTTTTCTTTTCTTTGAGATAAACAAAAAAAAAATCAAGTTTTAATTTTTTTACTAAAATTTCGATAAACTTATGCCTTTAAATTTAATTTTTCACTAAATATTCAAATTTTCACTCAAAAATATAATTATCACTTTAAATTGAATTTTTCGCTAAAAATTCAATTTTTCACTAAAAATCAATTTTTCACTAAAAAATCAATTTTTCACTAAAAATTCAATTTTTCACTAAAAATTCAAATTTTCACTAAAAATTCAAATTTTCACTAAAAATTCAAATTTTTACTAAAAATTCAATTTTTCACTAAAAATTCAATTTTTCACTAAAAATTCAATTTTTCACTAAAAATTCAATTTTTCACTAAAAATTCAATTTTTCACTAAAAATTCAATTTTTCACTAAAAATTCAATTTTTCACTAAAAATTCAATTTTTCACTAAAAATTCAAATTTTCACTAAAAATTAAAATTTTTCACTAAAAATTCAATTTTTCACTAATAATTAAAATTTTTCACTAAAAATTCAATTTTTCACTAATAATTAAAATTTTTCACTAAAAATTCAATTTTTCACTAAAAATTAAATTTTTCACTAAAATTCAATTTTCACTAAAAATTCAATTTTTCACTAAAAATTCAATTTTTCACTAAAAATTAAAATTTTCACTAAAAATTCAATATTTCACTAATAATACAGTTTTTCACTAAAAATTCAATTTGTCACTAAAAATTCAATTTTTCACTAAAAATCAAATTTTCACTAAAAATTCAATTTTTCACTAAAAATTCAATTTTTCACTAAAAATTCAATTTTTCGCTAAAAATTCAGTTTTTCACTAAAAATTCAATTTTTCACTAAAAAAAATTCAAATTTTTCAATAAAATTTTAACTTTTCACTAAAATTCCAAATTTCTCTAAAAAAATATTAAGATTGCTTAATTTTCAGATTACCTATAGTTTTGACCACGTGTATTTTTTTAAAATTTCAAATGACTTATCGATCTCGATCTCGATCGTTTAATTAATTTACATAGCACCACCACCCTTAAGTTCAGCGAACTTTCTCAACATTGTTACCCATAGTAATAAGTTAAAGTGTTCCGCCACATTCCAGTTGAAAACTATGCACCGCACAAAGACGTAGTAGTAGGTAGCTCCTTTGTAGTGGCAGCACTTTCTACAATTACGTTAAAACTAAAACGTAATTGTTATATTGAAAACAAAAATATTTTGTATAAAATGCTTTTAAGTCTGAAATAACCATAACTCATGTCTACTACGTGGTCGTTTTCTAATGGTAATCGGATCTACTACCTAGAAAATTGTTCTGCTCTGTAGTTTCACAACGTCATTTAGCAGATACAGCGGAAAATTCAGCATGTTTCAAATTGTTTGAGCCACGTAAAGTGCATGAGTAAGAAAACGGGTGGTTTGGAGGGTTTTATAAATTAGCCTTAGCTAGCTTTTAGTGCTGAGAATTCGCTTTGAAAATCCACAGACATTTCATGACGTCGCTGTAAAATTAAATATTAATTTACAATGCGCTATGAAAACGTTGAATTTCTTTTTTTTGTTCACTTAAATATTCTCTATTATTAAAGACATGATCATGACAGATAATGTTGGTCATGTTAGTGATCGGATTATGACAATGTAAAAGTATTTATGATCCCAGCACAAATGAATCCAATTGTGCTGATTATATTTCTTCATTATTTTTTTCGTTCCAGCATATTTTGTATAAAAGTTCCGACCGAAACAAACTCTAATGATTCGATTTCGGCTTAATTTCTATTAAATTTTAAGTCATGTTTTGTTTTTAAACCGTCTAAATATCGTTCACAATACCATTATAACCTCAATTATGTTTTTGTTGAATGATGCTTGAATTTTGAGCGCTGATACATATTTTTGTATTTTTTATATTTTATTAAAATCCCCTGTAAACATTTATTATAACAATCAAAACAAATAAACAAAATTATAATTAAAAAGTACTAAAAGTACTAAGTAGATTCTTATATGTCCCACAATATTTTACACAAGCAACTTATTTTGCAAACTTTCTGATAATGTGATGATGACGAATTTTCCTAGAAGATTCCATAATCGCCTGAAGTTTCTTCTCTTTATATTTTTTTCATTGTTTCTACATACCTTCAACTCATGTAAACAAATCATATCGTCGTTGTAGAAATAAAAAATTCAATAATTGGTTTACAATAATCTTAATATAACTTGATTGAGGTGATCAATATTTATAGTAATAATGAGAATAACGTATTACTCTGTTGAATATCATTTCAACTTTTAAAATTCAACAACTACACGTTGCCATAAGAGGGCTCTCCCAAACATAATTTTGCAGACATTGTGTATGTTTGGCGCTTTATGTAAACATAATTTATAATTGCCTGATAAATCCTTTATAAACAGAGTTGTAATGAGACTTGAACGATGATATAATGCACTCTGATATACATTATGTTTACATACGAATACACGGAAACATAAAATTGTTCCCCTTAAAGTGATGTATGTTCAAATAGAAACATATTTATTACTACATCCAAACAAATAAATATTTGTATCTGAACATTAATATATTCAAAATCAAACTTGTTTTGGAATGGCATGAATATAAATATGTTTCCAGAAAAACATATCTTTGTTTTAGATCATAAAATCATACACTCTAAAAAAGGAATGTTTATAAAATACTTGTGGGAAACTATCGGTTACTTCTGGTAAATGCATATTGCGTGGCAGAAATACTTATTGTTAGTCGTAAATTAGAATGGCTTATTGCAAACAATTACACAATTCTAGTGTTTGAACAAAACAATATCTAATTTCTTAAAAACATTTAAAATGTTTACCAAAAACACTTTATAAAAGTCACTTCGATTATTTTGGGAGTAATTTGGGAGTAATTTGTTACCAATAAATAATGAAAGTGGCAAACACTACATTGCTACATTGAAAGTATTTGACCCAAAAATCGTACAGCTTCTGATAAAAGATGCATCACTTGAACAATTGAACTTATCCGTGTCATGCAACACTTGTACGAATAAACGTGGATAAGCTTCTTTTGGCGAATAAGATGCAAAATTTTCTTATTGTGCGAAATCTGAAGCTAATTATTATCATCTATAGCCACTGCCACCAATTTATCAAATCATCTGACAAAAACCCAGTCAGTTTAGATGGCTTTTTAAGACGCGTCCAATGTATGAGACACCTGGTCCCAGGCATAATTCATCGATGTGTTGTAGTGTTTCCTTAGTGTCCATCAGACCTTCGTTTACGCGACTTGTCGAATAATCTACCCTGGAATTCTGCATTATTCGACATGTCGCGTAAATGAGTGGCCGCAATAAAAAAAAAACCTTTTGCTTTGACTGAATTTGGCGAACACTACAAATATTTGCCGGAAACACTTCAAGTTTTTTTGGCAAACACTACCATATTTTGAAATATTTGTGGGAAACACTTCAAAAATTTGTGGGAAACACTTTTCGTATTTGTGGGTAACACTTTTCATGTTTGTGGGAAACACTTAAAATATTTTTGGGAAACACTTTTCGTATTTGTGGGTAACACTTTTCGTGTATGTGGGAAACACTATAATTATTTGTGGGAAACACTACTGATCATTTGTGAGAAACACTTCGATTATTTCCAACAAATGAGCTTGTAAACACTTTAGTGTTTGTTTGAGAAAGTGTTTAAAGGGAACGATATTTTTTTTGTGTGTATGTTTGCATACAAACATATAGTTGTAGAAATTAGTTAAACCTAAATATTTTTGGAAAGAAATGTTGAAAATAAAATATTATTTTTTTATAGATTAAATTTTATTAAAAAAAAGTATTCATCCACAGTATTATAGTATAGTATAGGGTTTTTCAACAGTGACGCTACAAAAGTAGAGCGACAGGGACATCAAACGACGCCATATTTCTTGCCGCTCTTTGGACATTTCTCTTCAGTAAGGTTTGCCATTTCATGCTGGAAAGATATACGAATTCGAATTTCGGTAGTAAATTTTAATAATTTCGACTCGTTGTTGGTTCTTGAAAAAAACTTTTGTAGCGCTCTTATTGAAAAACCCTTTACTAGGTGTAATAAAGGAATTATAAAGGAATTTTTAATATTTAAATTCATAAATAAATTTTTTGAATTTTGCATTAATTGTTATTTACAATCATCCATTTTCAATATATATATAGGCCACGCATGTAGTTTCGATTGGAGGATGAGTAGTGTTGTCGTTTTTCATATAATTCCGCATGAAATTTTCGATTTCTTGCTAAGATCAATTGCCATAAATCAAACTCATTGAGCTGCCCATGTACTTAACTTTTTGTTGTGTTGTTGTACTCTGCGTTAAATAAATTGTTTTCAGTGCTACTTTTATTTTTCTTTTTCTACTATAAAGTCGGCATTGTGCCAAAAACAATTGAACTCAATGGATTTTTATATATTTTTGCAAACGTTTGCAGAAAAATTAGCGCAGTGCTATGTATAAAAAAAAAAAAGTATATAGAAAATTATTGGAATTTATTGTCTTCTAGTTTTTGTGCTAACTTTTGCAATTTTCAGCATGACATTTATATATTTAGCAACTTTATGTATTGCTAAATATGACAAAAAGTTTACACAACTCAACACGATTGTTATCATTTATATTTAATTCTATTTTTTTTTTTCAAAAGTTGAATCAATATCAAAAAGTTAGTAATTTTGATCATTCGTTTGGACTATGTTCTCGTTAACCATGGAACATTTTATATTTTATATTCATTAGATCTGAAATACTATAAAAATTAGGTAATACCCAAGCAACAAATCCTACCAGTATCCAGCCAGTTTTACTAGTCACTTGTCTAGTTTCTGGAAAGTAAACTTGCCAGTTATTTGCAAAAGATATCACGCACTTTCCAAGCAGAAACTAGCCAGTAAAACTCTTTGGTTTCTGGGCGGTAAACTGTCCAAAAACTTGCCAGAAACTGGCTAGAAACTCGACATGTAAAAAGTAAATAAAATAATTAACGTATTCACAGTTCATCGCATTTTAGTATGGTATTCGTACCATGTAGTATGTATACGATACAATAACACAGAAACGTCAATTTGTGAAATACCACAGATGTTGTATTTTTTCAAATCGAGCAGTATTTTTGATAATTACAAAAAAATCTAATTTTATTAGAATCAGCTACATTTATATGACAAAATATTTTAACAATCAGAAAAGTAGTGCTCACAGTTCAATTGGCGTACTGTCGTATTCTTGCAATGTCGTACCAATACCATGGAACTGTGAATACGCTAAATGTCAAAATTAGTTTTTATTTTTTTAATTTACAAAGCTCAAGAACAGAACAATAGTACGGGACTTAGCGTTTTTAGATCTCCGACATCTCCACTATGATGATCTATTGCAAAAAAACAATGTTTTAAGATTGCAAAAAATTAAAAACAAATCCTCGGTACGATGAACCTTCGAAGATTTATGCAGCAACTCACACAAGAGATTTAAATTGTTTTTTTCGATATGTTCTGTTGTCACATAAGACATAAACAAAATTGTTGCTACATAATCAATATTTGTTAGCAAAGTGAGTGCCCGTCACCCTTACAAGTAAATCACCAGTATTGATTAGTTTTACTGGCAGTAACCGACCAGTTTTTGACAAGTTTTACTGGAAGGGATCTACTCTTCAAATCTCTACCAGTAATCGACCAGTTTGACTAGTTTTACTGGTATGAATCTACTCTTCAAATCCCTAGCAGTAACCTACCAGTTTTTGACTAGTTTTTACTTAGCAGTACAGGGTTTTTCAGTAAGAGCGCTACAAAAGTTTTTTTCAAGGGACAGCAAACGACGCCATATTTCTTGCCGCTCTTTCCATCATGAAATGGCAAACCTTACTGAAGCGAAATGTCAAAAGAGTGGCAAGAAATATGGCGTCGTTTGCTGTCCCTGTAGCTCTACTTTTGTAGCGTCTCTGTTGAAAAACCCTTTATTTCAGCTGCTTAGTAAATTGTTGCTTGTTTCTACATAAATAATTTTAATATTCTTCAAGTTTAGATCTAAATTTTTGAAAATCTACTGTTAATTTATTTTATATTAAAATTGAACTGGTTAATTTAATGACAAACTCTTTTAATTTTTTAGAAAATTCCTTTTTGAACATAAATAAGTTTGAACGAAAACAAAAATATGTTTGGCTGTTGTTATAATAATGTTTGCCAATGCAATAATTCTTTTGTTTGCATAATTAAGCTCCAAAGATATATGTAATGCCTGCAAAATTATGTTTGGCAGAGCCCTTTTTTTTGCAGCGTTTAAAGTTTTATAATTTTTTATTCAAAAAAGTGAATAAAAAAAAAATAAAAAAAATTAATTCAATTTTTTAAAAACTTAACGTGATATTCAAAATCTGAGTATGCAGTAAGAACAAGCAGTCTAAAATTATATAGAAATGCGGTATCCGATTACCATAGAATTTTCATGTTTTATTTTCATCTCTGACAAATGCCGCTTAAACTTTAAATTCTGTCATTATTTCCACCTGACAAACGAGCTATATATTTTTATTAAATGTTACACTTTTTTCAATTAAATTTTAATTAAAATCACAATTTATTATTCATTACAAAAAGAAATAAAATATTTGCATGCCCGACAGTCTGCTTAATTGCCCACATTACTGCCCGCCTGCATTACAATTGTTCGTGTCTGACAAAGAACCACCTACTGGCCATGGTAACTGTCACTGCCACAACCAAAACAGAAAAAAATACCGAAACGCCTGATGCCAAACATAACAACAGTTAATGGGCGACGATCGCGTGGTAGTTGTTACAGTATTTTTTTGTTTGTTGCAATTATTATTAACAATAATAATTTGCTATTCGTCTGGCACAATGTAAGAAATAATTAAACATTTTCTGATTATTAATTTATAAATTAAATCAATTCACATATTAAACAACAAAATAATGCATTTGTGGTGTACATGAAAAAAGAAACGGCAGTTACCAACCACACAAAATTTCTCATATTTCTTTTTGCACTAATTTATTTTATTTCTAAACATTTTCTTTAACTAATTAATAGTTTAAAACGTGCTACACGTTTTTATTTTTTGCATTTAAAACAAGTTCAACGCCTTCCTTTAACTTTTTTTCCTTTGCCATTCACATCAATTGAGAAACCTCCAAATTCATTTTTTTTTTAATCTGCAATAATTAATGATACGTCTCAACATATTTAAGTTCGTGTTCGGCTGTTACTTTTGAGCCAAATTTTTTACAATTTTTTCATTTTTACTTTTTATATTTTAGAGTTTTCTTTATTGTTGTATTGTGTCGGTATTTGATAAGATTTTATTTGGTGTATTTTTATTTGCGAGTAACTTGTACCGTAATTGCCAACCTAATATGGTAATAATGTTATTACTCTGTGGTAATTCATTGAACACCCACATTATACCTTTCTCTTGAGATGCTGTTCAACTTTTTGCATTATATTTGTTTTCAGACTGTAGGCTACATGAAGTTTTTTTGTTTATAGAGGTAAAACTCATTAAATACGTTTTAAAAATTTCAATACTTCAATTACAAAAAGCATATAATATCTTCTATTTGACTAATAAGACAAAATAATGTTTCTTTGATTATCAGAAATATTTTGAATTTGCCAATATAGGCTAATTTTTTATTTTTATATAATCTCGATAAAAATATATTTTTGTAAACTATTTATGCACGCTGCAAAAAAAGGGCTCTCCCAAACATAATTTTGCAGGCATTAACATGTATGTTTGGAATTTTATGTAAACATAATATATAATTGACTGATAAATCATTTGTAAACAGGGTTGCATTGAGGCTTGAACAGTGTTGTAATGAGCTCTGACATACATTATAACAACACGGAAACTTTTTAATGTTGCCCCTTAAAATGGTGTATGTTCTAATGGAAACATAATAATTACTACATCCAAACAAAATAAATATTTGAACCGAAACATAAATATGTTTAAATTAAAACATGATTTTGAACGACCTGAATATATATATGTTTCCAGTGAATTATATCAGTTGTTTCAGTACAAAAAGTGGTATGTTTGCATAGAAACATATTTAAATATTTTTGGAAAAAATCCTGAAAATAAAATAAAATGTTGTTTTTTTTATTAAAAATCTTTAAACATGCACGGTGGGAATTTATAATAATTGAATTCATAAACAAATTTTTAAATGCATAAATAAATAATTCGTTTAAAACTGCAAGTACAAGTGACAACATCAATGAATGTACAATTGCACCAGCAGACGCTAAACCAGAAGATCCAGGCTCGCTTTATATTTGGTACAGTTACAGTTGGTCTCAGTACAGCACATAGCGTGGGCAAGGAATTCACGGAGACTTTTGTAAATAACATGCCAAATTCTGTTTGCAAATCGAAACACTGATTTTTATTTGTGTTTTTTTCGCAATAGTTTCAGAAATTATATACTGCATTATTAAATTATATATTATACTCTGTTTCTATTTGTAACACAAACGAGAACACGTTTTCTCAACGAACAACAAAAGACACGTACGCAGAAAATGCCGATCAACGAGTGTCAACTTTATATACAAAAATTATTTATATACAAGAATTCATTTTTTGTTTGTTTTCAAACATAATATAATAATTATAATAGTTTGGCGCTACAGTCCTGTATAGAACTTCGGCCGAGCTCTCTCACCATTTTGAGCTGTGCGTGTTATATTTGTACTCAAAGTGTACTCTCACCCGCCGAATCCGAACGGCGGGTGAGAGCTTTTTCATAGGCAATGGTTTTACTCTCGTAGGTTTGCCATTTACTGACGAGAGGTAGCGCGGTATAGGAAATGTTTCTATGAAAAGATGTTGTTAGCCCCAGTCCAGGCTTGAACCGGGGACCTTTCGGCTCGCAGTCCAACGCACTAACCACTGAACTACCGCGGCTACAAAACATCAGTATGTTTAAAATGACCCGATACATACTTCAAACGACGACAAAAGAGACGAAAGTAGAAAATTCTGCTCAACGAGTGCCAACTTCGTATACAAGAAGAATGTTGCAAGAATACAATTATTTAAATCCTATTTCTTTTTTGTTTGTTTTTAAACATCAATATGTATGATGTCAAAAGATGGCGTATGTAGAAAATGCTGCACAAAGTTGCCAACTTCGTCAGTCGATAAATTATCGAATTAAAACGAGCGTTGCGAACATACGTTGTATTTAGATTTGATTAGCATTTTCTGTGTGTTCGAAACATAGTTTTAACCAAGTAAATTGCCAAGAAATAGTTTATTCAAATACAATTAAAATTTTATGTTGATATTGTAACATATTTATGGTAAATTTGACAGATTCTGCTGGACAATATAATAATGCTTACACGTGAACAAAAATAAATTCAATTTCGATTATAATTTAATTACACTTCATTCCTAATACATCTATGGTAATTTCGTATTACTTTTTAATTACATTCTAACATATTGAAACAAATCTTTTTTATCCGTGTGAATTTTTTTACTATTTGAAATCTAATGTTGAATAAAAAATCATTTATAGTTATCCAGAGTATAGTGAAACTAACAATCAAAATTACTAACTTTTTTTATGTCTGTTCTACTTTTTAAAATAAGCCCTTATTCTTTTTTTTTACCATACACTATAAGTGAAAGTGTAGGGTAAGTGAAAGTGTATATAAGGAGGCGTCTCCGATTTTACCATGCACTAAAAGTGAAAGTGTAGGATATAACACGCAGAATGAGGCGTCTCCGATATGGAAAATATACGCCAGCATGACATCCTAACATAATTTAGCGATGTCCGTCTGTCTGTGTAACCCTTCTCTCCGTTCAAAAAAAACTAGAAGAGCTATTTCTATGAAACTTCGAAGTTATATTACTTAAGTACCTACGTTGACTGGTATTGAAAATGGGCAAAATCGGTATACTGTGTTTTTTACATACTCTATTTTAACATTTCCCATTTGACCTCTTCAACATTTAGGCATTTTGCTCAGAGCGTCAAAATTCGCCAAATTAACGTTTTTAGTAGTTTCAATTCTATATATTTAATGTATGCCATAAATCATTAAAAATCTCTTTGGCAAATAGCAACATGTTTTATAATCTATTTGCCAAGTTTAATATAAATATTTAAAAATGTGATAAATGCGTTCATTTTCCTAAAAAAATTACTTTATTGTTCTTATCGCTACAAATAGCCTAAAATGTTGGTAGTATTTCATTTAATTCTTATAAATAAATAACGAAAAATTCATTAAATGCAAATAAGCGCTCAGTTTATAATATAAACTTCATATAGCCATTGCAACGCAATAACAAATTTTTATTTTAAACAATACCCTATAAACACCACTATATACCCCATATTGTGATGATCGCCGCCGAATGGAATGTTTGTTTTTTAACGTTCTTCATTTATTTTGTGTTAATTTGCATGTTTATGTGAATTTATTTTGGTTTATTTTTTATCTTTATTATTTTTATATATTTTTTTTTTTATTTTTTCGACTGCATATGCGGTCATGTGTGATAAAAATAAGTGACAAAAATAATTTCTAAAGAACCACCACATATAAATATCTCTTATGTCAACATTAGGTAGTGGACTCTGTAACGCAAATATTTGCATTTTCTTATCAGTTAAATTTGGATTTATTTTTGTAATGCATCGTTTAAAAGGCACAACTATCAGAGCTATAAGTTCACTTGATAATTTCTATTATCTGCATTTTATATAATCAACACTGAATAACTTTGGGGAATTTTCCTAATTTTCGATGTATTTGTTTTTAAAAATTACTTATGATGTCATTATAAGAACTGTTTTAAACATTTTGTATGCGTCATTTTATTCTACATTTGGTAACAATTTTTGTATATTTCTTTTATATTTGTTTTTTTTTTTGTATTTGTTTTTTTTTTAATATTTATTTTTTTTATATTTGTTTTTTTATATTTATTTTTTTTATATTTATTTTTTCTTTTAATTTTGTTTTATTCACTTATATTATAGTCTGGCAACCTTGCATTCGAACTTTAATGCGAACAATCATGCAAACGGTTCATACATGTTGGGTGCAGAACTTGATGGCAGAGCTTTCTGTTGCAAAAGCTCATTTTTAAAAGCGCCGTAACAAAACTAAAAATTAACCTTGAGTATAAAAAGTTGTAAAAAGCACATTTGTCTTAATTATATTTTTTTTGTTTTTAATTGTTCTCTCTCTCTTGATGGTTCTCACAACTGATCGTTAATGTTACGATATTTCTTTGCCAGCGATATTCTAAAAGTTTATTTTACGATTATTCATTCATTATTTTTCTTTATTGCGTTTTTATATTTGATTTTATAGTATTGTTGGCTTTCTGTTGAAATATTTTGCAGTGATTTCGATGAAAGCAAGATCGGCGTAAATCGCATTAATATAAATGTCATATAAAAAATTAAATTCAACTTCAGATAGCGTCAACGTATCAGAACTATAACTATACATTTGGTCGATAGCCCTAGTAGATATTATAGGGCATGATCGGTTGATGGTTTAACTTGCCAAAACCCAATACCAAGATTACCAAGCTCATGTAAATGCCTAGCTTAATAGGGTCAACATTCAACTAGGGATACTAAATAGTGATATTTAAAGAAGTTGAATTCCACAGTAATAGAATACTGATCTTGAACTGATCATTGATCAAATTGACTCTCATTACGAAAACTAACACGTTTAATATTTTTGTAAGTTAATTTACATATCCAAATATAAAACATATTACGTTTCGTAAAAGACGTCGAAATACAAGACCAACATAATGTGCCCGAGTGAAAATTTTATGTTATTCTTCGATCAGCCTTGCATTTATTGAAATTAGGCAATGTCAGGCTTCCACATCAGTGTCTGATTTTCGAGTGAAAATTTTATGTTATTCTACGATCAGCCTTGCATTTCTTGAAATTAGGCAATGTCAGGCTTCCACATCAGTGTCTGATTCAAAACGTGACGCTATTTAAAGCTTAGATCAGATTTCTTCGTGAAGATTGGGTCAGGTTGCCTTATGTAGTTTTGAAACTAGACTTATTCTAGCGGACCCTTATCAGTAGTCCGGGAAGGACCCCATACAAATTAAACTAAAACTAAAAGCTTACCTTCTAAAAGAGGTAACCCACCAAAAACCGCAAAATTCGTTTGTTCGTCATAGCTTATTCATTCGATCATCAAGATTTATATATCATTGGAAAGATCTCGGCGCTTAAAATATTTGTCCCAGAGGTTTAATTGACCACCATGGTCACCTTGAAACTTCTACCCGCCTAAATACCAGCCGGAATTTCAAACATTTTTGATTTTGACCCGGCCTACTAATTAGTATTAGTATCATAATACCAGGTGACATAATGCTATTGTGTCACCTGGCCATTGATAAGGACGCTTTTTCCCGTTATGATCACGGTGAACTATGGCAAACTTTATCAATTTTCCATTCGGGTGGTCATGATAATGTCAAATCTAATGGAGTAATCCTGAGAAAGAAACTAAACGTCTTAATTATCGCAAAAATCTATGGATTCTAAGGATTGTGTCAAATTGCTATGACTCGGAAGCATTCGAGTACATTAATACCCAGCAAACATTTTGAGTGTTACCGTCATATATGAGCACTTAAAAGAGCCCAAAAATGTTCCCAATGCCTGGGTAGAGGGCCCCATTTTATGAGCCCAAAAAAAACCCTCATATTTACGAGACATTTAATACTCCTAAAACATTCATATTTGAGCACCAAAAATAGCTCAAAAAGGTTGCCGACTTCTGGGTAGAGGGCACGATTTTATGAGCCCAAAAACACTCATATTTATGAAACTTTTAATACGCATAAAACACTCATATATGAGCACTTAATATGAGCCCAAATACCCTTATATTTATGAGACTTTAAATACTTCTAAAACATTCATATTTGAGCACCAAAAAGAGCCCGACTTCTGGGTAGAGGGCACGATTTTATGAGCCCAAAAACACTCATATTTATGAGACTTTTATTACTTGGAACGTTTCAAAATATTCTAAAATATAGAAGTTTTATGAGTCTATTTTCTGAGCGCTTAGAAACAATTTGATGTTTTTAGGAATTTGGTCTCCTTTATGACTCGTTGGATTATGACTTCTTCTCGTAGCATTTTCGCTTCCAATTAATAATAATTTTATGGCAAGATACGATTTTTAAAGAATTATAACATTGATAATGATAACAATATCATTTAAAGACCCAAATAAAAATCGACGACAATCCATAATGATGCGAAAATTATGGGATTTTCGATAAAGTCCATTCTATCCAAAACTATATGTATTTCGATAATAAAAAATGGTAAAGAGCACAAAATTTTACTATTCTAAATATTAGAAGTTTCATATCGAAAAGTTTTCAATGTTTTATAGAATTATGAATTATATTACAATTATTTGTAGATTCCTTTCACCTTTTTTTTGTACATTTTTGCGAAACCCAATTCGATTGAAACTTATACATTATAGTATCCCATTTTCTACTACTACTGCCCTTTCCATATAACCCTGGCCAAGCACACATTACCTACACCATTCGCAATTTGTCGTTGGCAACTAAACAAATTTTCGCCAATATTTTCTTTTTTTAAATTTTTGAATTTTTCTCTATGCGTCGCACAATTTTTGTTTTTCCTGTTTTTCCCCCCATAGCTAAATTTAGCTTTTCAGCTTTTCGGTGCGCGCCGCATGTCTTTGTTTTCAAATACAATTTATTTTTCAGACATTTTTAGATAATATACATAATTTTTTATGCAAAATTAGTTTTATTGCGGTTTTCATTTTATTTCTAATTTGTTTATTCCATCAATCTTTTGATTTGGTACCAATTTAAAATTATAGAATTTGTTTTTATTATTTTTAGTTGTAAAATTTGAATTACTAATTTAAATTCTAAATAAATTCTGACTAATGTCGATGGAATTTATCATAGCGCTAACAACGGTTTTGTTTATTTTATTTCATTTCTCTTTTATTTTTTCTATTTAATATTGAATTGAATACCGAATGCATTACTGTGAATTTGTTTTTGAAATGATTTACTACGAACATACTTGAAATGCCATTTTGGTTGCATTGCAATTGTGTCTGATTTGTATAATTAATATTGCGGTCATTTTCAACTAGTTTTGTCTATATTTATATGTGGTACCTCTGCCTTGTATGGCGTTCTATTAATTAAATGATCTCTTGATACAAGGTACAAAATTTATTGATCGTTATCAATTTTTGAAATTATTTTTAAATGAGGTGTAGTTCAACGTTCTACGTTTTAATTATCGTTTACTTTTAAATAAATGTACAAGTATTATCGCTAAGAAATCAATCAATCGCTAAAAATTCATATTTTCACTAAAAATTCAAATTTTCACTAAAAATTCAAATTTTCACTAAAAATTCAAATTTTTACTAAAAATTCAAATGTTCACTAAAAATTCAATTTATCACTAAAAATTCAAATTTTCACTAAAAATTCAATTTTTGATTAAAAATTCAATTTTTCACTAAAAATTCAATTTTTCATTTAAAATTCAATTTTTCACTAAAAATTCAAATTTTCACTGAAAATTCCATTTTTCACTGAAAATTCCATTTTTCACTAAAAATTCAATTTTTCACTAAAAATTCAATTTTTCACTAAAAATTCAATTTTTCACTAAAAATTCAATTTCACTAAAAATTCAATTTTTCACTAAAAATTTATTTTTTCACTAAAAATTCAATTTTTCACTAAAAATTCAAAATTTCACTAAAAATTCAATTTATCATTAAAAATTCAATTTTTCACTAAAAATTAAAATTTTCACTAAAAATTAAATTTTTCACTAAAAATTTAATTTTCCACTAAAAATTCAATTTTTCACTAAAAATTCAATTTTTCACTAAAAATTAAAATTTTCACTAAAAATTAAATTTTTCACTAAAATTCAAATTTTCACTAAAAAATCAAATTTTCACTAAAAATTCAAATTTTCACTAAAAATTCAAATTTTCATTAAAAATTCAATTTTTTATTAAAAATTCATAATGAATGAATAATCGTAAAATAAACTTTTAGAATATCGCTGGCAAAGAAATATCGTAACATTAACGATCAGTTGTGAGAACCATCAAGAGAGAGAGAACAATTAAAAACAAAAAAAATATAATTAAGACAAATGTGCTTTTTACAACTTTTTATACTCAAGGTTAATTTTTAGTTTTGTTACGGCGCTTTTAAAAATTCAATTTATCACTAAAAATTCAATTTTTCACTAAAAATTCAAATTTTCACTATAAATTCAATTGTTCATTAAAAATTCAATTTTTCACTAAAAATTCAATTTTTCACTAAAAATTCAATTTTTCACTAAAAATTCAATTTTTCACTAAAAATTCAATTTTTCACTAAAAATTCAATTTTTCACTAAAAATTCAATTTTTCACTAAAAATTCAATTTTTCACTAAAAATTCAATTTTTCACTAAAAATTCTATTTTTCACTAAAAATTCAATTTTTCACCATAAATTCAATTTTTCACTAAAAATTCAAATTTTCACTAAAAATTCAATTTTTCACTAAAAATTCAATTTTTCACTAAAAATTCAATTTTTCACTAAACATTCAATTTTTCACTAAACATTCAATTTTTCACTAAAAATTCAATTTTTCACTAAAAATTCAATTTTTCATTTAAAATTCAATTTTTCACTAAAAATTCAAATTTTCACTGAAAATTCCATTTTTCACTAAAAATTCAATTTTTCACTAAAAATTCAATTTTTCACTAAAAATTCAATTTTTCACTAAAAATTCAATTTTTCACTAAAAATTCAATTTTTCACTAAAAATTTATTTTTTCACTAAAAATTCAATTTTTCACTAAAAATTCAAAATTTCACTAAAAATTCAATTTATCATTAAAAATTCAATTTTTCACTAAAAATTAAAATTTTCACTAAAAATTAAATTTTTCACTAAAAATTCAATTTTTCACTAAAAATTCAATTTTTCACTAAAAAGTCAATTTTTCACTAAAAATTCAATTTTTCACTAAAAATTCAATTTTTCACTAAAAATTCAATTTTTCACTAAAAATTAAAATTTTCACTAAAAATTAAATTTTTCACTAAAATTCAAATTTTCACTAAAAAATCAAATTTTCACTAAAAATTCAAATTTTCACTAAAAATTCAAATTTTCATTAAAAATTCAATTTTTTATTAAAAATTCAATTTTTTATTAAAAATTAAATTTTTCACTAAAAATTAAAATTTTCACTAAAAATTAAATTTTTCACTAAAAATTTAATTTTCCACTAAAAATTCAATTTTTCACTAAAAATTCAATTTTTTACTAAAAATTAAAATTTTCACTAAAAATTCAATTTTTCACTAAAAATTCAATTTTTTCACTAAAAATTCAATTTTTCTCTAAATATTAAATTTTTCACTAAAAATTCAATTTTTCATTAAAAATGGATTTTCTCACTAAAAACTGTGTATTTCACTAAAAATTATATTTTTTCACTAAAAATTCCATTTATCATTAAAAATTAAAATTTTCACTAAAATGTAATTTTTTCATTAAAATTCAAAATTTTCACTAATATCTAAATTTTTGATTGAAATTTTATTTTTGAAAATTAGTTTTTTTTTATTGAATTTTTTTATTCGTATTTAGGATTCCATAGTATAATAGGATAAATTAGTATTTTAATCGGAAAATACCATGACATTGTCATTGAGTTTATATGATTAAATCAATAATTGTCCTATTGACCAATTTTAATTGTATTTGAGGGAATTTTTTTCTGGGTGCTTTATGGACCTGCGAAGTGAAGCTATAAAGCTGTCATCCTAATCTGATCTTTCAAGTCTTAACCCCCATCATTTGTATGACCAACAATATCTGACAATGATCATACCTTTCCTTATATTGTCAATTCTACTAGTGTTTTTTTTTTTACAATTATCTTCTTTTTAAAAAAATCTTCTCTATATATGACAATTCTAAAAAATAACATAATAATGTTTTGATCAGCACGTCCGCTATTTATTGATCATCGTAAAATCTATCTTAGTTCCAGATAATATAATTAAATTGAGTTCTGTACCGTCTGAGTAGAACCCTGTGTGCTCTCACATATAGTAAACCACCAACTTGTACAAAGTGTTAATTAATTAATTGCATTATGAGCTCATTACTATGTAGTTCTATTACTATCGTCTCCCGATTCGTCTCTACGATCGACTATATTACTCTCTCGTGCGCATTGTTAGTTACAAAAGTCAACACTGCTTGACCGCGGCGTCGAACCTAGACTAGAAAATGTGAGAGAGAACTGCAGTGATTTACATTTATTTATTTTTACAATGTTTTATCTATTTTGTATTTACAATTGAGATGAGATGTCGCCTATCCTATAGATACGGCTAGAGCTGCCTGCAGTAGTACCTAACCTGCGACGCTGTCTGAGTTGAGTACCTACTATAGTCAGTCGGTCGGCATGTGGCTGATCTTGTTGATCTGATCACAGAATAGAGTGCATCGCAGCGTAGCGTAGCACATGGTTTACAAATGCGTCGTGTCGTCCGTCGTATCTTGACTACAACATTTTCAATTAATAGTCGTCGGTTTTTGTATCTTTTTTTTTGTAGTATTTTTCAGTGAACTTAGTAGTAGTGCCTGTGTCGAATTGCCTGGTCTGCCAGTCATTCAGTCACCTAAAGTGTCGTCAGCTGTGCGGTACTCAAATAATTTAATTTTATAAATTATTTAAAAGTTTTTTTATTCTATTTTTATTTTTTTTTTTTTTTTTGTTGAGAACGTGCTCTCGTCATTACGACTGTGCGCCAACAAAAGCACAAAAACCCATCGAAATATAAAGATAAAAATATTTTGTAAAAGCATTAACATTTTTTCCTTTCTCTCTATTTTTTCGAAACGTGTAACAAATTTTGGTTGGTGCTGTGACAAGAATTTTCGTTTTTCGTTCAGTTTGTCGCCTGCCCAAGTGAGCACAGCTTCGAGCTACGAGAAAAACTCGACGGGTTCTTTCGACGATTTTTCTTAAGGGAGCAGGAAGTACGGGTTGGTCGAATCAAATCGAGTCGGACGCGTGCTAAATAACAGGGGGGTCATAATAATTGTAGTGTTCGAAAAACTTGAAAATAATTTAAATAATAAACTTAAAAAAAAAAAATAAAACTATAAAAATATTTTTTTTTTTTGTGCAGTGTACCTCATAGTGTTAATCAAGTGTAGATCTCTAATGAAGAACATTTCGTATTATATAACTATCTAAAAACATGCTCAAATACAGGAGGAAGAAATTAACTTTTAATTTGTGAACATTTGTTGGGTTTTTTAGTGGAACTCACGATAACACTGCAAACAATATCTGTGATTTAAGATAATTTCCAGCTTATAATTGTCCATGCTTATCAATAACATTTTGTGATAAGCGTGAATCAATATATTTTTTGTCCGTTAATGTTTTAACAATCTTTTATAATATGTATTTTGTCAGTTTTGTAAATTTGCTCAATGCCTGCAGCTGCATTTTGTGAATTTACGCTGAGTTGCTGATAATTAATAATTGTGAATTTTTTTTCAGTTTAGTTTCTTTTTTTTTGTATCGTGTAAACGAAATATTGTGAAATATTTGTATTTTTTGTGAATTATTTTCAACGCTAAATCAATTCTATACATTTTAAATATGTCTGCTGTATCACTGCAAGATGTCTTGGCAGCACTAGCCGAGTTGAAAGATATTCAATTTAATCGTGAGGCCCGTAAGTATTATAAAGGCACTAATTAATATAAGCTATTTTTTGAATGTGTGTGTTGAAAATTTAATTTTATTTGAGATATTATAGAAAATGTGCACGAATTCGAGTACCACGCACCTTTGTTGAAATATGTCTAAAACAGGGAAATAATCTGCATCACTGAGTCAAGGACCATTATTGTAGCTATCTTAACTACATAGATATTGCAAGACAATAGTTCAAATTGTCACGAATATCCTCTCAAAGTATCTACAATGATGTTCCCAATACTATAAATAATTTTACCATATTAAAAAGACATGCTCAGACAATGTGGTCATTATGATAAGGTACACACAAAAACAAATGTCGTTTCCTGTAAACACTTTTTCAAACAAACAAACACTAAAGTGTTTGCAAGCTCATTTGTAGGAAATAATCGAAGTGTTTCTCACAAATGATCAGTAGTGTTTTCCACAAATAATTGTAGTGTTTCCCACAAACATGAAAAGTGTTACCCACAAATACGACAAGTGTTTCCCACAAATATTTGAAGTGTTTCCCACAAACACGAAAAGTGCTTCCCACAAATATTTGAAGTGTTTCTCACAAATATTTAAAAATTTGGTAGTGTTTGCCAAAAAGACTTGAAGTGTTTCCGGCAAATATTTGTAGTGTTCGCCAAATTCAGTCAAAGCAAAAGGTTTTTTTTTTATTGCGGCAGCCACTCATATACGCGACATGTCGAATAATGCAGAATTCCAGGGTAGATTTGAAGTGTTTCTCACAAATATTTAAAAATTTGGTAGTGTTTGCCAAATTCAGTCAAAGCAAAAGGTTTTTTTTTATTGCGCGACCAGTCGCGTAAACGAGAAACGAAAATAAACCTTTTATTTGAACTGATATTGATGGACACCAAGGAAACACTACAACACATCGATGCATTATGCCAGGGACAGGTGTCTCACACATTGGACGCGTCTTAAAGAGTCGTCTAAACTGACTGGGTTTTCGTCAGATGATTTGCGCAGAATTGCGGCAGTGTTTCTGCAGTCATCTGTTTTGGATGATGTGAAGACCGATTATGATGAATTGATGGCTATAGATGATAATAATTAGCTTCTTATTCGACAAAAGAAGCTTATTCACGTATTGTTCAAGGGATGCATCTTTTGTGACAAGCTGTACGATTTTTGGGGCAAACACGTTCAATATAGCATTTTTTTTCACGAAGCTATTAGTATTTAGGACAAACACTTAATGTTTTCCCCAATGAAATATCATGTATTTATTACTATCTTAAACACTTTCATTATTTATTGGTAACAAATGAGTGTTTGGAGTAATAATCGAAGTGACATTTATAAAGTGTTTTTGGTAAACCTTTTTAATGTTTTTAAGAAATCAGATATTGTTTTGTTCAAACACTAGAATTATGTAATTGTTTGCAATAAGCCATTATTATTTACGACTAACAATAAGTATTTCTGCCACACAATATGTATTTACCAGAAGTAACCGATAGTTTCCCACAAGTATTTTATAAACATTGCTTTTTTAGAGTGTAAAAATTCAAAGATCAGTTACTAATAAAAATGAATATTAAAAACTAATTAAAATTTTATTGGAACCATGACGGGAAACCTTTTCATAACCTGAACCATTACATGATTTGGCCAGGTTAATGTTTTCCCTATTAAGTAAATTTCTAACAAAAATGAATATAAAAAACTATTGCTTCCATTTGTTGTAGCTCTATCGATTATCTGGTCATGATATTGCTTGTCATAACGTCGAAATTTCTACCAGGAAGTATATCAAAAACTATTGATTCCATTGTTTGTAGTTTGGACCGATAATCTGGTCATGTACATGTTCGACCGTACGGTAAATTTCTATCAGAAATGAATATCAATCGATTATCTGTCCATGATACTGTCTGACCCAAATTTCTTACTTAAATAAATATTAACAAATATTTTTTTCTTGAAGTAGTATAAATAAAATAAATAATAGTATGAATAATAAAACAATAATAGTAAAAATAAATAATAATAGTATAAATAAAACAAATATTTTTGATTTTAAATCATTTTCCCGCCACTGTGTGAATCCGAAAAAACTCATACAAAAATGCATTGCAACATGTTGCATCAAACAAATTCTGTTTGAATCTATCGCACTCCAAAGAGAGCTTTTTTAGCTTTAACAATTCATTTAATTGTTTTAATTATTATTTTCGGTTTTTGCAAATTAGTATTTTCTGTTATATTATAGATGACAAAAAGCACCTGCTTTTTGTTTATTACCACACCTTTATTTTTAATTAAGAGAGCGCGAGAGAGAGAGAGAACAAAAATATCAAAATAATGATGACGGTGAAGATCACAAAAGCATTTGACAGCATAAAAGTCATGCGAAATTATTTAATTGGGCATGGTTTGTAATTTGTCTGGGCATTTGTTAGATTCAATGTTGATATTTTTTATATTTTATTCCCTACAAATTGTGCTGCACTTATGCAATATTTCTAAACAGCTGCAGATTTATTTAATTATTTGGTTTAAAAATCTCGTTTCTACGCATACAGCAAATTATTTAAAATAATAAATAAAATTATAATTTAAATAATAAACAAAACATTTAAAATATTTAAAATAAAAATAATTGAAACCCGAAAAGATATCGGATGAAATTTAATTATTATTTACCGATTTGGGCACTAGAATAATTTCTACTAGGTTTAGAACTATTGAATTTTTAAAATCGAACTAAATCGAAAAAAAAAAAATCAAAAATAAACCGAAATCCAAAAGAGATATAAATGGTTTCAGTTTTAAAATGGATTTTAATATATCGTCGTTGTAGAACGAAAAGTCACCAAATACATTTTGAAAATGCCAAAAATTCATTTTCAATAATTTTTATATTTCTGACAATTTTTAATCGATGATCTCAATTTTTTACCACATGATAAGAAAATGTAAATCTACCAATTGACATTTCAACTTCAAAAATGCATCAATGACTTTTTATAATATTAATCAACAAACTCAAAATTTAAGTTTTATAGAATTCGAATTGACTTAAATTCGTTTGAATGATATTTATTTTGTATTAAAACATCGAATTCTGAATAAACACAAACAACTAATACTATTGAGTTGAAATTTGAACTGGTTTTCGATCGGACATTTTTTGACCAATTTTGGTATAATTGATTTTTATAGTTTAAACAAAATAATTTAGTAAATGGTAAAACCCTATATCGGCGCAATCGACGGGGAATGGAAACAAAATTTAAAAGAAGTACTTTGTACTCAAAAATATTTTTCAATATTTACCATAATAGAATTGACAAAGCGGTAACGTCGTCCTTTTAGAATTACCAACCAAAGTATTTTAATTGCTAATTCGTTTTATCGATTAAGCTCTCTATCTGTGTCATATGTGGTTTTATGGAAGACTCAATTCATTTCCCATATATGCAATCAATAACTGAGTTATACACATTGTAGTGCATAGAAATGACATCATAATCGAATTATTTGCCAACTGGAGGCAGACAGTCGACGTCGACATGTGTTATACTAAAGTGTGCCATAAAGTGGCAACCTGCTAAACAACCACTCCAGTGCCTCACCCATCCAGCTGAGTTTTATTTGTGCTCTATGCTTCCTCCCCAAAAAATGGCCAATAATTTAGAGTGCGACGAGTTCTACTACTTTTGGCGTGCTTGCTGTGAACGGATGAACTAACGAACGCACGCAGTGTCGTATTAAAAACCTCGTAAAACGTAAAAAAATAATGATATCATCATTCTGTTATTTTGACATTTTGCTGAATGAAAAACAAGTTTGAAAATAAGATTTGCTAAAAGCAATATTAAAGTGATAATACAAGCGAAATATAAAATTAGCTTGCAGCAAACATATAATGATTATTTTTTAATAATCTTTGGACAGTTATTGATTTAATAGAATGCAAAAAATAAATAAGAGAGAATTATACCCTACACTAAGAGTGAAAGGGTATATTCAGTTTGTAACACCCTGAAGAAAGCATCTCCGGTATGTAAAAGTATATATATTCTTGATCAGCATGACCTCCTGAGTCGATTTAGCGATGTCCGTCTGTCCATCTGTCTGTCTGTCCGTCTGTCCTTCTGTCTGTCTGTTGAAATCACGATTACGGAAAAAGTAGAAGAGCTAGAGCAATGAAACTTTAGATTTAGATTACTTACATATCTAAACTGTCTGAACAAGAACAGTTCTATTGTGACCTGAGAACCGACCACTTATGTTCAAATACCTCATATAAAATTTACATCTACAGATCAATTTTACTGTATACGTGCTTAGGTAAACTTTTTTGGTCAAATATATATTGACATCATGCTGAAATACATGAAAATAATGTTTTCCTGCGAAACGAGTTGTGGTTCCCAAAAAAATCGAAATTCGGTACACCTACCCATTTGTAAATATGGGTATCAAATGAATGGAAATTCTTCAGCGATGGAAAGTTTGTAGTTATTTTCAGGATTCGTAGACCCTGGTGACCGATATACCAATTTGAATGGTAACCACACATTTGTGTAGGGTATTTATAGTCGACTTAGACCGACTATAATTCTAACTATCATAATAAAAAACTATCATAATAAAAAATATCACAATAAAAAATGTGATGTAACCTTCCCAACTGGTTTACATTTTTTAATGTAGTTTTTCCTCAAGTATACTGTGCCAAAATCTTGTGTGGTGTGTGTGGCCACAAAAGACAAAACCAAAAGGGCGAATTAGAAAAATTGAAAATGTTGTCATGCCAAAGGGCAAATCTTTTCGTTTTTTTGCCATAACTTTTTATTGGTATAAGATAAAATAGTTATGTAAAAGCATTATTTGTTTGTTTTTAAAGCACCTATCGATCTTCATCATTATTTAAAATATTTTGCCAAACATTTTCCTTGCAAATGACAAATGGCAAATTAATTTTTGGTAAAATATTTTTAAATAATGATGCCAATCGATAGGTGCTGTAAAAACAAACAACTAATGCCTTTACATCACTATTTTATCTTGCGCAAATAAAGAGTTATAGCTTAAAAAACAAAAATATTTACGTTTTGGTCAGGATATTTCCTCACAAAATACAGTAAGTTGTACAAATCCAAAGATATTTTATATACGTTATAATAATGAATAAACCAAAATAACAAAAAAAAAATTGAAAATAAAAAAAATTTTACTTATTTTTAAAGCATTTCAAACTTTAAAATTTGATTTCCTAACATTTTTAAAAATGCACATTCGCCCCTTTAGCATTACAGTGACGATGTAGTTTGTGAATGTTGGTTGAATTTCCCAAATTGTTCCACAAACGTAACGTGCATCTGTAGAACGAATTCGCTCTGTAATGCGAGGTTCTGTTGAAAACCGAGCGAAGCCTAAATTGATTGAAGGGAGGGCACCAGTGCGAGTCTGTCTTTTTAAATCACGTTTACAGGAAAACTAGAAAAGCTAAAACAATGAAACTCAAAAATTAGATTACATGTAGACTTAAGCTGTCGGGTATTTAAAATGAGCATGATCGTGGATTTTGAACTGCTATTTGCTTATTTTTGTGAATATATCTCATATAGACAACAACTTCTTTTTCATTGCGGTCGAATATATAAAAATAACTAGTACTGCAGAATTATTTTTTTGAAGTAATTGAAGTGTTTATTTTTAAAATTTTGTTTAAGAAACTGAAATTCATGTTCGTTTCAGTTTCTGCACCAAATATATTTATATCACAAGCTTTTTTCTATAGTAAGATTTGCAATGTAAAAATTGCCACAACAACAACATTGTTTATATTTTAATCACTTGCGCTGGTATTTTGTTTTTATCACTTGTCGGTCGGTGAATGTTCTTGAACTTCGTTGCATGCATTCTTTCATTTCGTTTCAATTTAATTCTCCCTTGCAATTTCCATTGCACAGCGCCAATGAACTCTGTAATACCTATAAAATGTATTCGTTCATCCGCCCATCAATGCAGCCATACGTCCGATAATCCATACGTCCGACGATCCATCTATCCGTTTATCCAACCAACCAACCATCCATTCGTTCATTCATCTATACGTTCTTGGTTACGACGCCGCCACCATCTATTCGTGCATCCATCAGTAGTAGCT
Organism: Dryomyza anilis; assembly: GCA_951804985.1. Lineage (NCBI taxonomy): Eukaryota > Metazoa > Arthropoda > Insecta > Diptera > Dryomyzidae > Dryomyza > Dryomyza anilis. Next base: position 9,061,256 of record OX638131.1, on the reverse strand, counting down.
TCGTAAATTAATTTTGTTTGTGTTTTTGTTTAATCGTAGCAATCTTGCCTTCGGACGTTCGAACGGTCGGTCGTCAGACGGCAGTCGGCGGTGTGAACGAACGATGCAGTAAATGCACTTTTTTCCGAGTACATTGACCGTTCGACGGACGGACGGACGTTCGGAAAAAAAGACGATACTCATAGATAGTCGGTCAGTCCACCAGCCAGTGTTCTGCAGCGTTGGGTTCTTTAATTTTGTTTCGCAATTGTTTTGCGTGCTCTACACATTAATGTATTTTCTGATTTAATTATAAACGCATTTAAATTAAGTGAATTTACTGACAATTAGAGAATGAATGTACAATATTGTCCGGGAGAATGTTGTTTTTCGCAAGGGACTCATTTTAATTATATTTTATTAAAAAAATAAGTAATACTTGAGAGAAATGTGAATTATTCGGAATATGACAATAATTTGTAATGTGTAATGCCTTTGTCTCTGACTTGTCGGAAGAATTATTATAATTGAGAAAATTATTTATTTATTCAGCAGAAATAATTCGACATTTTAAATGTAAACTCAACGTGTGATTTACTGGAATTGTTAATATTTTTCAAAAATATATTTTTAAGCCATATACAAAATGTCCAAAGATTCATATATTCCTAATGAACTTCCGATCAACATTGTATTCAGAGTTAATTCGTTTTTTCAAAAACATAAAAAAGATTTCTTCTACATATTTATGAAATTTAAATAACCCAGGTGGGAATTTCCAGGCTGCAACAAAAGAAAAAAGTCTGGCACAATCGTCACTCACAGACTCGACACAGGCCTTGATATACCAAGCTAGACACAAGCCTGGCACATTCGTCATTCCCAGATTTCAAACAAGCCTCGTTAGTTTATATTGGACACAAGCCTGTGCAATCGTCACTCACCGACCCCACACAGGCCTTGATATATCAAGTTAGACACAAGCCTGGCACATTTGTTATTCCCTGATTTCAAACAAGCCTCGCTAGTTTAGATAAGACACAAGCCTGGGACAATCGTCTCTCCCAGGCTTTACACAGGCCTTGTTAGTTTAGGTTAGACACAAGCCTGGCACAATCGTCACTCACAGACTCCACACAGGCCTTGATATACCAAGCTAGGCACAGGACTGGCACATTTGTCATTCACAGATTTCAAACAGGCCTCTGTAAACCAATATTGACACAAGGCTGACACAATATTGAGCCACATATAATAATTGTCAAATTATCCAAACCGACATATGCTGAAGGAAATTCAAAATTCCGGCTCGACAACTTTTCGTCCCATGCCTAGTAATGCGTGTGTACCGACTTTGACTTTAGTAAATTAAAGTATACTATGGTGATATTTTGGTGTTGTATCCATGTTAAATAACACTTATCTCATAAAAAAAAATATTTTTTTGACGATTTTGACAAAAAATATATTCGATAAACTCAACACTTTGGAGTCGTCTGAACAATAAGTCTGCAAATTAACGTAAGTATAACTGTTAAATTGGTTGTTAACCTCTTACATATTTATTTATCTACAACTCAAGTGTAATGACATGAATAATGAATGCAATGCCCATGACAAATTATGCCCAACAGCCTGAATCTTCAGGCGTATTACAAGGATTGTCGCAAGGTCTTGTTTCAAGACTGACGCACAAGCCTTGGTACAAGCCTGGGACACCTTGCTACAATCCTGAATTACAGGCTTGTAACATAGTTATCATTCTAGCCTTGACACAGTCTTGGCACAGGCCTAAAACACTGTGTTGGTACTAGACTGAGAATTATGTCTGGCACAAAATTTGTCAACAAGCCTGGAATACAGGCTTGTAACATAGTTATCATTCCAGTCTTGACACAGTCTTGGCACAAGCCTAAAACACAGTGTTGGCACAAGACTGAGAATTAAGTCTGGCACAAAATTTGTCAACGAGCCTGGGTTCAAGCCTGGGATACAGGCTTGTAACCTAGTTATCATTCCAGGCCTGGAACCAGCTTGGATAACAGCGTTGGCACAGGCCTGAGTAGCATTGGCACGAGCCTGTGTCAGGCTTGTGTCGGTCGTTATTACCTACTTGGGAACTACAGACTGTAGTAAAAATAAATGTATATGTAGTAATTTTACTAAAAATTTCTGGACGTTTAAATAAATACAAAACGTAGTTATTTTTAATACAAATGTGGTAAAATTGTGTACAAAATGATGCAGTAAATTTTTGTAGTTTTGTTATCCTTCAAAAAAACAACGACTTCAATTCTATAAAAGCAAATAAATAATATCTTTTTTAAAGCTAATTTTCTTTCTTTTTAATACAATAGTTTTTTTTCTTTGATTAAAATTAATACCTACTATAGAATATATTTTTAAAAATACATATAAACAAATTTAATTCATTAAAATTAATACTATAGAATATATTTTTAAAAATACATATGAATGTATATACAAATTAAATAATTTCTAAAGAGTCGAATTTCTGATGTTCCAACGTCCGATCGAAATCATATTCAAAGTTACAAAATTCGATTTTTCAATAAACTATAAATGATTATTCTACCAATTTATGAAATTTAAATCACTACAATATGTATTACAATGCATTTGCTTTTAAAAGTAAATAAAATAATATGCAATTCTCTTAAATATATTTTTTCTCTTAATTTTCTCGGTGATTGATTAAACTGAATACGATTGACTAAATTGAAAAATAGATAAATATTATTAGAGAGTATCATTTTATATTTGTTATGCCCCTTTAATGTACACTACCGTAATACTTTGATTTTATTTATTTAGTTTTATTTTTCTAAATTGTGATCTTTACTTGTTCCCAACTTATTACGTTTATATATTCCACAAACCACCTCCAACCCATGGTTTGTGTCTTTGTTAAATAGAAGTGTTGCCTGCAATTTAATACCAAGTTCACATTTAAAGGGCTTAAATGATTTGAAATATGCTTTTTTATCGTGTTTTTATTAGCCCTGTAATAAAAACAAAAATCAAATAGCTTAAATAAATAACCCAGACATTATTATTGACGCCTTCATTAGCTCATCAATGTGTTAATGATGCAGCCCAGACTACTTTTGCCCCTATTTTGCAGTAACTACCGTACAGATGTCTTTTGCGTTATTTGTAACCCGCATTATGTAGAGTGCGTCACCACCAACCGACCAAGCAAGCGACCTGTTTAATTATTTCGCTCTCTCTCCCTATAACTCTCTCTTATATTTCTGATTGTTTTCATTGCTCTAAAATGATTCATATCTTTTTTGTTCTTGGTTTGCTCCACATCCGCACCCATCAGCTGTGCTAGCCTCCAGCAGCCCAATGACTGTCAACACTTTTGGAGACATTTTTGTTAAACGTTGTCAATTCTCCACGCCGTTCACGCCGCATTCACGAACGCGCACACGAAGCAACGAAGATTTGACACGTTGCCGCACCGCCGGCAAGCAATAACTTCGTATTTGGTCTGGTTACGTACGCGTTCGATACTTTTTGTTGTGATTTGTGTCTTATTAAGTCATGAGGTTTCACTTAGTGCAAAAGAGATGAAAACTGGTTAGTCGAATGCATAACCACTCTTCACTGTCTCACTCTCTCTTTCCGTTGCCCCCAACACGGTACTATTATCTGCTTTGATAAGACTGCTGCTATATTAGAGCGTTATATGGATCTTCAGAAATGAGTAGTTTCAAGTGAGCTCCACTTGAAACGTGTTTTCTCTCTCCCATTGCATTATATTACTCACGACTTTTGGTCAGACATAATATTTGGTGTTCTTGATGACGTTAACCATTGTGTTCGATTGAACTATTCAGATTACAGTGGATTGTTTTGACGTTTTGAGTATTTAAAAAGTGATTTTTTTATATTTATGGATTAAAGACGTCATTAATAATCGTTTAGATTATTTGAATATGTTATTAACAGTAAAGAGTTATAATTATAAATGAGCATTACACAAATGACGAATTTTAAGAGGTTTAATTATTACTATTTCGTATAGCGAGATATGATACAAAATTCAAAAATTTACCTCAATCTCTTTTCTTTTAATACCGTTTCTTTAAATTTTTAATTTTATACATTTATTTATATTTTTTTGTCTTCTGTGTCATTTTTTCTTTAGTATTGTATTTCTTTGTATTGTTAAAAATCCAATCTAGGTTTGTATTAATACAATTTCATTGAATGTAAAATTTTTCATACTTGTATAAAATTTTGTTCTATTTATTTACCATTTGAGTAATTGGTTTTCGACATTTCAATTCTTGATTTTATTTTCTATAATATTCATAAAAAACTTCCAGATTCAAGTTAGGAAAAAATTAGATTTCAATTTGAATATGAAAAATAAAAACACAAAAATATTATTGATTTTTATTCGAAATAAATTAAATCAGACAATGTTTAAATCAAAAGTCTCAATTCAAATGCTCATTCATGATTGTACATTGAATATTTTTGAATAACACATTTTTCTCAAAACCTATTTCAGTTCAGATTATTTTTGTCTTCTTAATAATTTGTATTCGAGCTATCTCAAATACATCTTTTCCATAATTATTATATAATGTATTTTTTTAGTCCGACCAGTTACTTTGCTAATATGATCCATGACTATGCTTGTATCAATCCAAATCATACAATTTTTAGGGTTATGTTTTGATTATATGGAGCCAGACATTTGACAATCATATAATTGATTTAAAGTCTTAAATGGAATTCATAAAAAGGTCAAATTAAATACTAATATTAAAAAAAATAGATATTTAACTTATGGTGAGTCATGATGAGAATCTGGGTCGATCGAAACTTGAAATTCGAGACAAGATTCTAAAGTGAATATTAACATAAACTACTTTTAGAATTCGAGACGAGATTCGAGATTTTTTTTACATAATAACCAACGCTCAGGGGATGCCCCCTATTCATGCAATGCACAGTGTTGATCGAATGAAAGGATTATAGGTTATGGGAAGAAGGAAAGATGGAGTAGTGTCGTTGAATGTTTGTTTTGAACTTGCCAATATCAAAGATGTCGGGAAAAACAGAAGCAGGGAGATTGCTCCACACACGTATCGTGCGACTGAAAAACGCTCGCTTGGCATATGACTAGGAAAATATTATCCCACAATTGGAAACTCTTGAGTATAATATTGCTTATCTCAGATCAAATGCCCTGTACTGGCACGAACCATACTCACCTTGTTTGGACAGGCCTTCTATAACTCCATAGAAGGAGTGTCGAAGACCGAGCTGGGTAAATTAAAAAAATTCGCTTTGAAAACGGGAACATTTGATCTCGACAAAAATCATAATGAATGATCTTTAATATTCGCATAAACAGAGAGTAGTGGTAACACTATGGACCAAGTGAGTCTATGTGAGGCATCCGCCGCCACCCTAACCCTAGAACAAATTTGATCAAATAATCTGTCCATAATCAAGTCAGGGAAACTGAGTAATATGTAAAAAATATTCTGGTAGTGAGATCGATGTTGTATATTAACTAATACTTGAGTTTATGTATTATATGACTTCTTCCATTTTTTTTTTATATATTTTAACATTGAATACCAATTTGTTCCACTGTGCCTACTGAACTCACAGAGACATAAATTTAATCTGCACGCTAAAGACAACACACGTTCTCTCTCTCGCACTGCCACACTATGACGCCCGCCCGCCCGTTGGTGAATGCGATAGCATTATTGGTTGGTGGGGGGAACAGATGTAAGTGTTGGATAACAAGAGCTTGGAAACTCGAATGCGATGCCCCAACCAAGAAAAAAAGGCAAAAAAGAGAGTCTTATAGCTGCTACGTTGCTAAAGCAAACTTCACACTAACAGAGAATAACACAAGAACAACAACAACACGATTATTCTCCAACTCGATTTCATTTCGAATTTGAACAAAAAATCCACATCGTTCATTCAGTCTTTAAGCTCGTGCCTTACAAATCGTTGGCGGTCTGCAGTATCGTTGCGATTTTATTACAAAACAAAAAAATATTTTTTATTTAAAATAAATATTTTTAGTTTACTTTAATTTGGCTTATTTTGTGCTAACATATATGTGCCAGCAACAAAAGTGTAGAAATTAATATATTTTCAACACACGCAAACAACATATTGAACACGCGAGGACCTACAAGTGTCCTTTGGTATCTTTGAAATACAAATAAATACAACAAATACAACAATGGCTGGTGGTAACAAAAGATACTCACGCAACAACTCAAATGCACAGTTGCCCGAACGTGGCCCAGGTACGAATCAAATCGAATCAGATACAAAAGAACCCAGCGAGACATTTACCAACTTTTATAGTTTTCTTTTTTTTGTGACGTTGACACTTTTTATTATATTTTTCTTCTTTTTCATTTACAATATTCTGTTTTATTAGTACAACTGATTTGATAATTATAAAAAATCAAGTACCTATTGCCTGCTACTTAATTTAGCTTTGCCTCCACTTTCCGTTCGCCCCCTTTTCATTCTTATCACTATTCGTTCATTTTACACACGGAATTCCCTACGATTAGTAGTTGTTCTCCCCCTGCTGTCGCTGCTGCTCTTGGCAATAGTTGCCTCTTGGTTATGACTTGAAATGTCAACTTTTGTCAATGTGTTGCTGCTGTCGCAGCGCTTGCTTTTGCGTCAGCAGCCGCAGCAACTGCTGTCAACCACCATTAACAACTAATACCACCGTCAACGTGGCGTGTCTGCGCCAACAACACCGCTGCACAGGGCCGTTTTTGAACGTGGATGAATTCTGCAAAAAGGCGCAAATTCATTTGTTGTTCATCGTACATTTTTAATGTTTTTTATTTATTATAAGAATTTGTTTTTTATAAAGTTTAAAATATTTGTAATTCATTGAAGAATTCATACTTGTATATTTGGAAATCTTTGTAAAGTTTTATATTTCAATAATAATAACTTCATTTGTTAGATTCATTTGTAGAATCCACAGACTTCTATTCATAAATTCATTTGTAGAATTTACAGATTTGTTTTGTAAATAATTATTTTTTATTTTGTAGATTTACTTGTAGAATCTACAAAATTGTTTTCGTAATTTCATTCATGACTTCGTAGATTCATTTGTAGTATCAACAGACTTCTTTTCATAAATTCATTTGTAGAATTTACAGATTTGTTTTGTAAATAATTCTTCTTTATTTGGAAGATTTACTTGTAGAATATACAGATTTGTTTTCGTAATTTTCTTCTTCACTTGGTAGATTCATTTTTAGTATCAACAGGCTTTTCATAAATTTATTTGAAGAATCTACAGATAATTTAGTAAATAATTCTTCTTTATATGGTAAATTTACTTGTAGAATCGACAGCATTTGTTTCTTAATTTTATTCTTGAATTAGTAGATTCATTTGTAGAATCAACAGACTTCTTTTCATAAGTTCATTAGTAAAAAATTCATCTTTATATAGTAAATTTACTTGTAGAATCGAATACCACAAGAATTGTTTTCTTAATTTTGTATAATCTACAGATTTATTTTCATTAATTCCTCCATCTGTATATGGCAGATTCATTACAGAATTCATTATAGCTTCTACGTCCAAATTTTCGTTTTCAAGAATCTATAATGATACGATATTTCCGGCAAACACACAGATAAATGGAATATTTTGAGAAGTTTATAGTTGCTCCAGACACAGTTTTTGGCAGGGTCGAGGCAATTTAGAATCATTTTTTGACATACTTCAAACAGACAAAGACGAAGTCTATATCACAAGCAGTGTGTTTTCTACCCGTACCCAAAATACGTCGTGGATCTGCTAATAAAATACCACACAATTTGACAACTTGCTATACACTTCCGAAAATATCCAATCGCCGGAAATATGCCCGTAAAATTCCAGAAAAATGCCAGATATTTTGTTTCGGGATCCCTGACAAAATTTTTGGCAGGGTCGGGGCAGTTAAGAAACATTTTGTCGACATATTTCAAACAGACAACGGAGAGCTTTGTTCAAACAAGCGGTTTGTTTTCTGCCCGTTCCTACAATATGCCGTAAATATGTCTTTAAAATATCACATAATTTTACAGACAGGGGAATTCTCACCCCAGACATAATTTTTGGCAAGGTCAGAGCAGTTTAGAAACATTTTTCGGTATATTTTCAAAGACAAAGGCAGAGTTTGTATCAAGAGCTATCTGTTTTTTTGCCCGTTCGTAAAATATGCCGGCAGTTTGCATTGAAAATACCACAACATTTGCTTCCCACAAACTTCCAAATACCTGTGTGTTTACCGAAAATATGCCCCAAATATTCCAGAAAATGACAGACTTTTTTTCTCTGGCAGGTTGTCAAATTATTTTTTATTTAAAGCTAAGGGAGCAAATAGACAGCTTTTGCACGAATTCTGTCTTTGTCTGCTTAAAATGTTGCAAAACTTCCTAGACCCTGCCCAAAATTTTGTCTTGGGGATCCCCAGACATAATTGTTGCCAGAGTCGAGGCAGTTCAGAAACATTTTCTCGACATATTTAAAACAGAAAAAGACGGAGTTTGTATCAAAAGCTGCCTGTTTTCTGCCCATTCCCAAAATATGGCGTGAATCTCCCATTCAAATGCCATCAAATTTTACAACATGCTATAGACTTCTTAAGATATTCCATTTAGCTGTGCGTTTGCCGGAAATATGCCCGAAATATTTCTGAAAAATGCCAGAAATTTTGTCTCGGGGAGTCTATTAAAAATGTGTAAAATTAAATTTTTGTTTAAATTTTTAAGAATTGCGTTTTCGAAATTCTTAACATTTAGGTATTTGAATTTCTTAAGTGCACCTTAAGGCCCATTTAAACTGAAACGGCCCTAATATAAAAATGTTACATTTTGATTAAGGAAATTGTTGTTTTTTTTTTTGATACGTTGTAATTTTTGCAATACATAGCATTTTTCGTCTACGCATTACTTATTTGACTTTCGTTAATATTGGCCGACAGCAGAAGCAGCAGCAGCAGCACCTGCTACAACAGCATTGCTGCTGCCACGCATGCATTTTTGCATTGCTGCGAGTTGGAAACAAGTTTTGAATGTAGCCCAAAATATAAAAATTTCGGTTGCTGCTTTCAGCATTTTTTTTTTCATTTTTTTGCATTCACTTTTGCTAATCAGCGAAGCGCTTTCTTTGATAACATTTTTTATGCAATGTTTGCAGATTTTTTTTCCAGCATCTAGTTTAGCTTGTTTCTAGCTGTTTTTTTTTCCTTTTCTAATTTTGTTTAAATATTTGTCAAGGTTATCATAAGAGCATTGCTTTATTTGCATTTTTACTTTCAAGAACGTTCAGTGTATTAGTTGGAATTGATATGATTTTTTTTTCGAAACGAAAAATACACTGTGAGTTATTTGAGATATTCTTGAAAGAAATAATTCATAATTGAATATCAAACTGTTTTCTTATTTCAAGTTTTTAATAATAACTCAATAATAAGACTTTTCGATATGAGTTCAAATTTTTCATTTGGACTTGCCATACATCATTTCTATATCATCATTGTAGATCTTAGTTGAAATTGTAATAGGGTCATCATGATAGGAAACTGATCTTTGATTTTTTGGCTTGCCATAACTTAACTGATCGTGAACCAGACGAACATGATCGTGTTCACCCTAATAGGATAAATTTATAATAGCAGAAGTTAAATATTTTGCAAAAATTAATTTTTCAAGTTTATTATAAAAAAAAACCAGTTGCTGTATTTAAAAAGTCGAAATGCCGTATAATAGTTTAACATGTTCTCATCATTTCGTACAAATATTGGCCCCATCGATCTGAAAATTTTCAGACAAACAATCCAGCCCTATTGAGACAATTGGTTTACAAAGATCTGTAAATATGCTATTAAAATCTCATATATTATATGCAACCTCATATCAATTGTAATAAAACCCATTCAAAGAATATTCTTTACAAATTATATATTCTTCTCGGTAGACTATAAATTGACCTACTTCCTACTTAGGTATGAGAAATCCATACAAAATGAGAAGTCGCGTAATACTCATTAGTTATGCGCGTCAATAAAACTGTGAAAAAGGTTTTGTTTTTTCTTCATTTAAATATTGAAACAATGTAGAGAATAACTAAACAGCTTTATAATAAAATAAAATAGCGGGAGTTTAAAGCTAACAAAAGGCATATCAATTCAAAATGAATAGTATTACTAAAACCTGCTCTTTTTAGTTTTTGTTGTCAAGCTAAAGTTTGCAAATTTTTAGTTTTTATAATTATAGCTAAATTTATAAAAATCTTATAAAGCTAAATAATTAATTACTACAATATTTGTAAGGTTTTGGTGATGAATTATAATTTTAACATTTTCGTATAGTACCTCCTAATTGTAGTAAATAATATTGTTAACAATATTAGAAAGTATTGATTACGTATACAATTTATTTAAGTTTAAAGTGAGTGGCTGAGTGACGATTTAAAAACTTATGATAAGAGGCTTAAGAGCCGGTTTTTATAACTACAATAAATAAAAATACTTTTTATGATGTTGTTGATGACGACGATGACCACGGCGTTGAATAGCTATTGGCGCTTTTCGTTTGTAGGGCATATTGAAAGTGTAACAAATTTTAATGATATAAGCAATTCGGTGGCACAGCACTTGTCGAAAGTCGCGTCTCACCTACTTTTAGTGTTGTTGAGTATTATTTGAAGTGATTTTTGCATTTTGCTTTTTATTTAAATTTACCAATTCAATAAATTTTTTGTATACGATTCAACATTTTGTGTATGCAATTCGATTATTTTATGATATCATCGTAGTAGGGTAAAACTTTTTCCAAATCGAATTTTAAAGTTTATTTTTATAAATTATTATTAAAACTTAGTTTTTCAATTTTAATTTAACACTATTAATTTCAAAGTAAATTAAATTTAAAATTCAATAATCGTACAGCCATTGTACATGCATTATTTCTTACCATTCATTTCTCCCTTACCATTTACTTTCAGTTTCCCTTTTGTTTTGCCATTGACCAATTCATCACTATAAAGTATGTTGTAGTGAAATCTGTACGAGATGTCGAAAACCGAAATTATCAAAACCTAAAAATTTCGAAATTTTTAAAAATTTAAATGTCGAATCAAATTTCAATCTAGATTTCGTCACTGTCGTGCCAAAGGGGCGAATGTGCATTTTTAAAAATGTTGGGAAATCAAATTTTAAAGTTTGAAGTGCTTTAAAAATTAGTAAAATTTATTTTTTTTTCTGTTATTTTGGTTTATTTATCAATTATTATAACGTATATAAAATATTTTTTGATTTGGACAACTTACTGAATTTAAATACGGATTTTGTGAGGCAATATCTTGATCAAAACGCAAATGTAAAGGCATTAATTGTTAGTTTTTAAAGCACTTATATAAAACTGGGTCAATAAATTTACTTTCGTTTAAAAAACAAAAAACGATTCGATAATTCGTTCAGCAAATGGGTTGACTTTTTTTTTTTTTGTGCAGAAAAATCAAAATCACAGCAATCAAAAATCGAATAAGGGCCGTTTTCACCATTTTCGGTTAAGCAGTAACTGCCACGTTAACTTACAGTTACGCATAGAATATATGAAATTGGAACGCTTAACTTGATATTGTGAAAACGGTCCTAAATGATATTCCTATAGTTTTTCATTGCATAGAAAACAAATTTATTCCATTGAAATATGGTTTTCTTGAAAAATCAATTGAAATATTCTTATTTAAAATTTGGTTTTATTATTTATATATTTTATTATTTCATTAATATTTTGTTATAGCTTTTTGTCGATGACTTGTGAATGACTTCATTTTACTTGTTTATCGTATACGCAAAAAAGCAATAAATAATAATTTCACTACCCACGAGTGTTAAAAATCGTATGTCGTATTATTCCCACATTGTATTCTACCAACTTTAATAGTATAAACAGTATATTTTAATATCTGCTTATTGAAATTATTAGTAAAAATAAGATTCTTCATTTTAAGTGCCGTATTTACAATATCCAGTTAAGTGTTTTAATTCCATATATTCTATAGGTAACGGTCAGTTAAAGTCCCAGTGTAATTGTATCGTTGAACTTTTAAGAAATCATAAAATTTACTTGAAATTTCGTAATTATTATGCTTGAAGGGCAGATATCCAGTTAAGTGTTTCAATTCCACTTATTCTATATGTAATTGTTAGTTAAAGTCCAAGTTAATGCATAACCGGAGATTGTGAATGTAATTTCTATTCATTGTTGATATTTTTATATATTCTGAAATAGATATTTTGAAACTGTGTCGTAGAACTTTAAACAAATCATAAAATAAATTTGAAATTTGGTAATTATTATGCTTTAAGGGCAGTTTTCACAATATCCAGTTAAGTGTTTCAATTCCCACTTATTCTATGACTTACTATCAGTTAAAGTGGCAGTTAGTGCCTAACCGAAGTTGGTAAACATGGTCCTAAATCGATTATCATTTATTTCTCAATACTCTTAATTTTTTTTTAAAACTTCCATTTTATAAAATTTGCAAAACTCATTACAAATTATCTTCCACAGACAGCACAAGCAGATCAGCGCTTCCCAAATCCACCAAAAATTGTTAATACAAATTCCCACCCACCACAGCACAGTTTATTTTTAATTAATATATGCCAAATTTTAAAAATAAAAAATAAAAATAAAGAAAACAAAAGTTTGTTCTTCGTTCGTTCACGATCTCGATCTGTTTTTGCTGCTGCTTGCTACTACAGCTTCCAACACGAAATTCATTTCCGTGAATAATTTTTTCTGGCGCGCGCTTTTCAGCTTCTCACACGCATTTATTTTCGCTTGTCGCGCGCATCGGTGCCGAAAAATTTCGCAAAGTTTATTTGATTTCATTATTTTTTGTTACAAATTTTCGAAAATACTATACGCAAAATGTCAAAAAGTAATTAAAATTTACATTATTACAAGTGTTTTTAGTTTATTTGTGTTGAGAAAATGGTGTTCTTTGGGTTTTCATTATTCTGAAATTATTGCTGTTCAGTATTCTGTATTCGACGTATATTGCATAATTGCTATGAGCAAACAGCAGCTGCTGCTGGCGCTGCTCTGTTTTGCACCCTGTGTCGTTGAATTATTATTAAAATATATATTTTTTAATGTGTTTTAATTCGTATTGTTCATATTTTTGCGCAGTCTTCTTTATATATTTTGTTGCACACAAAACTTTTTCGATAAAGTATTAAAATTTATTAAAAAAAAAAAGAAATCTGAAAAAATCGACTCTTGTGATTTTTTTAAATTCAATAAACTTCGTAGTAGAACGAAAAATCACCAAATACATTTTTATGAAAAACTTAAATTTCGAGTTTGTTGATTAATATTATAAAAAATAATTGATGCATTTTAAAAGTTGAAATATCAATGGATAGATTAACATTTTCTTATCATGTGGTAATTCAAAAAATTGAGATCATCGATTAAAAATTGACAGATATATAAAGACTTTAAATTTATTGATTTATTGCGTAAATCAAAATATTCAAAACAAACATCATGTGATTGTGATTGTAATATCAGTGTGCTGCAATCATATATTTTTTTATATGCTTCACGCAAGAAAAATGGTTTCCAGATCGTTTGCGGCAAAAGAATTTCTTAAAAAAGCAAACGAAAAACTCGTTTGGTACAAACAATGCAAACGAATTTCTTTTGTATATTTCTTTGTTCGTGAGGAAAGAATTTCTTAAAAAAGATTTACTTAAAAAGGGTTTACAAATCGTTTGCGGCAAAATAAATTCTTTTACTTTTTTACGTTTTTACTTAAAAAGCATACAAAAAAAACTCCTTTGCTACAAACAATGTTATTTACCTGTAAAAGAAATCTACAAACGAATTTCTATTGTTTAATTTTTCGTTTGTGAGGAACGTTTTTAAGTGTTTAACTGAAGTTATTCGAATAAGTTTTAAATAAAAAATATATATTTGAAGAATTATTATAACAATCAATATGTTTACTACAAAAATTAAAAAAAAATATATAAATTTGTTACAAGCATAGCTCTCTTTACTCGAAGTGATTTTTCTAAAATCCAATGAACTTTGTATTTAATTGCCTTTATAATGACCAAATTATTACCACACACATAATGTTCAAAACAAACATATAATAATTGTAGTTATTATATCACTTTGATGTAGCATTTTTTTGTTTTTAACTGAATTTTGTCAAAAGCAAAAACTCAGTTGTATTGAATTTTTAATAATCGATATATTTGGCGAATTATTAAAACCATCCACATGTTTACAACAAACATATTAAATATTAAAAAATAAAAAATAAAAAATAATATGCTAAATATGTAGATTTCCAGCAAACATATTTTTCTTTAAGCCAAGTTGAATTTTTCTAAAGATATAAAACTTTATTTAAAGTATTTAATTGCATTTATAACTATCAATATATTTAGCACAAACATATTTTGTTTAGTTAGCAACAATTTAATTTTAGTGAACTTAATTTCAAAATTTCCAAAAGTAAAATCACTATTATGAAAACATACCAAACCATGCTTTTAACGCAGCAAAACATATATATGTTTGGCTGCCAACATAATTTTCATTTCAGACAACTATATATTATATATAAATTTAACGCTTCGCAACAATATTAATTTGTATTTCATTTTCTTATTTTAGTCGAGTCCCTCATCTACTGGCGTGATGTGAAAAAATCTGGCATCGTCTTTGGCGCCGGCCTCATCATACTGCTGGCCATTTCCTGCTTCTCCGCCATTAGCGTTTTCGCCTACTTGTCGCTGCTGACGCTGACCGGCACCGTTGCATTCAGAATCTACAAATCGGTGATGCAGGCCGTGCAAAAGACAACCGACGGACATCCCTTCAAGTAGGTTTTAAAAAATAAAAATATTTAAAAAAGCTAAACCTGTTTTTAAACTAAAGAAATAAAAAATAAATAAAAAAATTACCAAATAAACTAATCCGAAATTTTCGAATTACAGAGAATATCTCGAATTCGATTTGACTCTGTCGCAGGAGAAGATCCAGAACATTGCTGGCGTTGCTGTCGCTCATGTCAACGGTTTCACCGCCGAGCTGCGACGACTCTTCCTGGTTGAGGATCTGATTGACTCCATCAAGTTTGGCGTTATTCTGTGGGTCATGACATACATTGGCGCCTGGTTCAACGGCATGACTCTGGTCATTTTGGGTGCGTTCACTGCGTAGCAACTGTAGTTTGATTTATTAATTTTTGGTTATTTTTTTGTCGCTTTTAGCCTTTGTCTCGCTCTTCACCTTGCCCAAGGTTTATGAGAACAACAAACAATCGATTGACACCTATTTGGATTTGGTACGAAGCAAAGTGACAGAGATCACCGACAAGTAAGTATTTGGGGATATTTTTCAAATGTTTGATATATTTTAAAAATTTTTCTTTTTGCCACTTTCAGAATCAAGGTTGCTGTTCCTATTGGCAACAAGAAACCAGTCGTTGCTGAGGCAGAGAAGGACAAGTAAACCACAGCAGCAACAGCAGCAGCAAAAACCACTTTATTATTATTGTAATAAGAAAAATCCAAACTTAACAATTTAATAAAATAACAAAAAAATAAAAAATAAAACAGAAAAATAAAAAATAATACAAAACAACAAAATATAGACAAAACAAGGAGCGCAGTTTTACCAAAAAAATAATAACGAAAAAGAAAAATGATAACAGCAGCAAGCAGAACAACTACAATAGCAAACCACTGAAACATACAGAGTGCAGCGCCTCAGCAACTTTTAGAAATTTGAGTTTTTATTTTTAATAAATTATTTAAAAATTTGGTTTTTTTTTATTTAATTTAATTCGCTTGGCAACAAACACATTGTATAGACTAATAATTGTTGCTAATATTGAAAAAAAAAACACAAAAAAAAATTGCTTTTATTTTTACGCGCTATATTTTACTATATATTATTATTATAATTATAAAATAAATGATTATTTAAATTATAATATAATTTTTGAGTGTTTCAACTGTTGGCTGGCTGGAAAATTTGCAAAGCAATAAAAGAGAAAATTTGAAAATTGCTAAATTATTGCGCTAACTTTTTACATTTTATTATTTTTATTTATGCAGTTTTTATTTCTGTCTAATTTTATTTGATTTTAATTTTTATAAACAAAAGAACGATGAGAGCGAAAAAAAGCAGTTTAAATATTGCAGCACGAAAAACTTGAAATTTCGAGCGATTTTTTATTTGATATTTTAATAATAAATAAAAAAAATAATAAATAAAAAAAAACAACAACAAAAAATCCATTTATTTAAAAAAAAAAGTTAAGTTATAGAAACACTTAATATTTGTTGACTTAATTTGTTTATATTATGCATGATTCCTATGGTTTTTAATATGTTTTAATTTTAATTTGTTTAATTTACAACAATAACTAAATATGTTTTTTTGTTGTTAACTACAACAATTAACCGCTTAATTGTGGTTACAGCAACAAAACAAAAGATAAAATCGCATAGCGCTTAAAGAAATTTGTAAAAGCGTTTAATGCTTAGTTATTTAAATTACAATTAAATTAAAGAATTAAAAACTCAAAATAAATGTGAACAAAACTTAAAGAAAACAACAACAACAACAAAAAAAAATTAAATAAAACTAAATAAAATATATTTTTGGTTTTTTCTATTTTGGTTAGGTTTTTAAATATTTTAATTCAGTTGGGGTGTTTATTGCGAGCTTTTGAGCGAAATATGAGTGGATAAAACAGCAAAACGAAATAAAATAAAAATGGCAAATTAAAATGAAATATAAAGAATTTTTAAAGCAGCTTTAAAACTGCATTAAATAAACACATAAAATTTAAAAAATATAAATTTTTATTTAAAATATAAAAAAATACAAAACAAGCATTATTTTACAGTGTATTTAAAAGAAAATTCTACTTGGCGTCAATAATACTTTTAATAAAATCAAATTGAATTGAATAAAATATTCAAAAAAAGCCAACCAGCTACTCGTCCTTTAGAAACGTCTCAAAACAACAACAACAACTATAAAAAAATTTATTTCAAAAAATTAAATTTTTTTGTTGTAAAAAATTTATAATTATTAAATTTTGCATAAATATTAATTGCAGTGTAAGTACAAAATAAGTTGATGTTAGCACAGCTGATTTTTGAATATTTTGAAATTTGCCTAATTAGACTACTCAACAAAATGAAAATAAAAAATTCTTAAGCACATTTCATACATCATTTCTATATAATTGGTGAGTGCTGATTTTGAGCGCATACTCAGTTTTTTTCTATTACTAAATGTTTTTAAGTTATTTGCAATTTATATGGCAGTACTTGTTCAGTCACTTTTAGAACTTTAGCAAATTATTTTTCAAACAGCTGTGCAGATACTAGAATGTTTGTAGTTTTGAACATTAGTTGGGACTATGTTCTATAAAACTATAAAACATTTTCTTTTTTCTTATTCAATTTTACATATTAAAAAAATAATTCAAATATAGCTTAAAAAACTTAATGCCATTTCATGATGGAAAGATATACGAATTCGAATTTCGGTAGTAAATTTTAATAATTTCGACTCGTTGTTGGCTCGTATACCTTTCCATCATGAAATGGCAAACCTTACTGAAGACAAATGTCAAAAGAGCGGCAAGAAATATGGCGTCGTTTGCTGTCCCTGTCGCTCTACTTTTGTAGCGTCCCCCTTGAAAAAAACGTGTGTAGCGCTCTTATTGAAAAACCCTTTAATTTCAAGTTTAACTACAAATATCTTCAAAACTAATTGTAATATGAGAATGTATTTAAATCCTAAAATTAGCCTTGACAATTTAAAGTAAAATGGCGTTTAACGTTTTTTGAAAGACTACTTTTGGAAAGTATAGTATTTTTTTTTATTCTAAAACGTGTCTGACAATGGCCTAAAATATATTCTTTAATTGAAAAATTATAGAATTTTACAAAAATATGTTTCAAAAAGCATAGCGGATACCAAAACTTTAGTATTCTTGAACGTTAATTTGCACTATGTGCTTTATAACCATGAACACTTTTTATTTTTCTTATTGAATTTTAAATATTAAAAAAATAATACAAATAATGACTTAAAAACATTAAAAATTTCAAGTTTAAATCCAGAAATATTTAAAACTAATTGTAATATTTATATTAAAATTAGCTTAGACAA
Organism: Dryomyza anilis; assembly: GCA_951804985.1. Lineage (NCBI taxonomy): Eukaryota > Metazoa > Arthropoda > Insecta > Diptera > Dryomyzidae > Dryomyza > Dryomyza anilis. The sequence continues at coordinate 9,042,999 of OX638131.1, read as the reverse complement.
TTAAAAGAAAAATGGTGTTTAATGTTTTTTGAAAGACCACTTTTGTAAGGTACAGTAATTTGTTTATTCTGAAAAGTGACTGAAAATTTCATTCCTACAACTTCATTCTTTTAATGAAAAATTATAAAACTTTAAAAATCACACCATATACCAGATATTTTGTAGTTTAAAACGGTAGTTTGAACAATGTGCTTCATAACCATGAACCGTTTTCCTTTATCTCATTAAATTTTATATACTAAAAAAATAATTCTTTAAAAACTTTTATGTTTCAAATTTAAATCCAAATATCTTAATAATTTATTGTAATATGGGATTATCTTTTTATACTAAAATTAGCTTAGACAATTAAAAGAAAAATGACATTTAAAATTTTTTGGAAGATAATCTTTGTAAGGTACACTAATTTTTTTATTCAGAAAAGTGACTACAAAAAATGCTAAAATTTTATTCTTTACGTGAAAAAAAAATATTTAAAAAACAGCGCAAATACCAGATAATTTATAGTTTTAAACGTTAGTTTGAACTATTTGCTTTATAACCATGAACCGTTTTCTTCTTTCTAATCGAATTTTGAATACTACAAAAATAATTCAAATAGCACTGTAAAAATTTTAAATGTTAAGTTTCAATTTGAATATCTTGAAAACCAAACGGAATATTCGCATCTGTTTTATATTAAAAATAGTTTAAACTATTTAAATTAAAATTGCGTTTAAAGTTTTCTGAAAGACTACTTTAGTATTTTTTATTCCAAAAAGTGACATAAAAAGTTTTAAAATTTCGATTGCAATTTTATTTAAAACGTTACTTTATAGCAAAAAAGAGTATGCAACTAAAATCAGCATTCATAAATTATGTAGAAATGATGTCTGAAAAGTCGCCCAAAGCAAAAATCATATTGAGTAGTATTATTTGAACATTTTATATTAACCCATTAACGGCCTTTCAATCTCGTTTGTTGTTTATTTGTTGCAAACGCTAAGCTAAATATTTGATAAAATAAATTTATATAGATTTTTGCATAAATTGTTTATTGAAAATAATGTTGGACATTTTTTAAATATTTATTAAAGCTTTTTTTTGAATATTTATTAAAAATTTATTAAATACATAAAATACATAAATCGCATTTTGTTTTTACATTTGAGAAGCTTTATTCATTATAGTTTTTAAGCGCATATATTTGCAGTGAATCAACATACATTGTAAGCATTAAAGTCACACACATTTAAAATAAAAATAATACAAAAAAAAAACAATTATAGAGTATTTAAATGTACAACTATAATTAGTGAGAAGAATCTTTATTTTTTTTTGCAAAATATAAAAATAATAAATATATATATAATACATTTTGTTAGTGTGTAAAATTACATATTATACAAAAAATAAAAAAAGCATCAGTAATTTACTAAAACAAAAAAACAAAATTTTTTTCTATAGCAACGCAAAATAAATATATATCTAATTATTTCAAAATTTATAATTCTCAAATAATTTCACTTAATACATAACTCTAGTTACCACAACAACAGTATATCATAGTGAACAAGAGATAAAATAAACAAAATGAATAAAAATTGTATCCAATGAAAAATCATATGGACACTTTTTAGAGATATACATTCAACGGATTCTTATATTGTATTAAATCAGATGAAATAAATTCAAATATAAATAAAATAATTATACAAAAATTAAAGAGTTTTTATTACCCAGTGTCAAGTTAGATACGCTCTGCCTTGCTGCGGACTACTGAATGCAACCCTGTTTCGTTAATTCACCCTTTTCTATTATATTATTATTATAATTCTATTATCAAATTGTTTACAAAATTTAAAAAAAAAACTTTTAATTTTTAATTAAAGAATGTTTAGTGAATATTAGTGAACATTTTAATTTGAAGTGAAAATTTGAATTTTTAGTGAAAAATTTATTTTTTAGTGAAAAATTTATTTTTTAGTGAAGAATTGAATTTTTAGTGATAAGTTTAATTTTTATTGAAAATTTGAATTTTTAGTGATAATTTTAATTTTTAGTAAGAAATTGTTTTTTTAGTGAATAATTAAATTTTTATTGAAGAATTAAATTTTTACTGAAAATTTGAATTGTTAGTGCAAAATTGAATTTTTAGTGAAAAATTGAATTTATAGTGAAAAATTGAATTTTTAGTGAAAAATTGAATTTTTAGTGAAAAATTTAGTTTTGAGTGAAAAAATTGAATTTTTAGTGAAAAATTTAGTTTTCAGTGAAAAATTGAATTTTTATTGAAAAATTGAATTTTTAGTGAAAAATTGAATTTTTAGTGAAAAATTGAATTTTTAGTGAAAAATTGAATTGCAAAAATTCCGTGGTTTTTCTGTGGTATTTTTTAATTTCTGACGTGGTATTTTCTGTGAAAAGGTATTTTCTGTGAAATAAAGACCTGGCAACTATGGTCGCAGATAATGGAACCCTACAGCAGCGTTTAGACGGTGCACTAAGTTATACAACTGTGTCGGATTGTACCAAAACTGTATCGTATAGATGCTACAAAGACTCGTTTGACGGCAATTGCACTAAGAACAGAGAGTATAGATTTTTAATAGAGATTCCTTCCGAGTTTGCTGGCGTCGCTGCCGAAAACATTGGTTATGCGGAAGTGGAATTTTACAGATTGAAGTTAACAGAGGTAAACAGTGCACAAAACTGGATCTGTCCGCGTATAATTTGAAACCAAACTTACCAAGATATATTGCAATCCAACTCCTTATAAATTTCAATTATTTTTCTGGGCAAAAATGTGGCAGAAAACATCAGAATATTGATTTGAAAATATGTCTGTTGACAACATTTTCATTTCAATTTCCACATAACCAATGTTTGAATTTATTTGACAAAAGTGGCAGCGAAACCACCTGTATGGAAACTCTATATCAAATATATACTCTCTGCTAAGAAAACAAGATGTTTATGAAAGTCTTGCTGCAACTATTCTTTTAAATTTACGCCTTGCAGCAAATATTTAAACGTCCCATAAGTTTCAATAAAGTTGCAGCAAAACTATAGTTACGAGACAAGAGTAATAGAAACAAAGATTCCGCAGAACGTTGCTCAAAACTTGAATCTTCTGCGCATGTACGTAGAAGTTTTTTGACAATTGTTATTTTTTTATTGTGTCAGAATGTTGTTGCAAAGAAAACAACAAAAGTGTTATTATTTTATAAATAATTGTGATAAATGTGGAAAAACTGGAGGTAATCGGCCACCACAAAGAAAAAAATAAGAAATCTACTTCGAAATACGCTAAAAACATAATAAAATAACAGTTTTTGAGTCGTTCCGATCCCTCAGGATAACGAAAATATATTTTCGTGCCGAAATGTTTTGATGAACGATAGTTGATGCAACCACTTAAGAAACTACCGCAGGCTTGCTGCCCATCCATGTTTTTGGGCTGCCCATCAATGTTTTGCGAGACGTTAGCCAACTAGTCGAGTTGTAGTTGGTGTTAGTGCAGTTAAAGACAGCGCATCTCATTATTAAACAATTTATTAAAATATATTTGAACACAAAAACAACAATCAAAACAACAGTAAAATATTTTTTTTGTAATTTTAGAAATGTCTAAATTTCAAATTTGAATTTTCGTTACCTGACATTCGGAACTTTTTGACGTCAGCATTATAGGGTGTACATGCGCAATGCATAATCTTATTATTCTATTATTCTTGGATACGAGATGTTTGCCACAACAGCAATGGAAATTTAGATATTTACAGTTGACTGATAGCAAACATCTAGAGTTTTTGGACATTTTCAGCAAAACTTTTGAGGTATTTTGACATTTGACTACCATAAAAAATGACTTTTTCCTTAAGCTCGATTTATCCACAACAATGAAGTAAATCAAATGGTGTAAAAAAGTGCCAACTTGAATATTGGATTTTAATGGTAAAAGTGAAAATAAAATATCCTGTTATTTAAATTATCAACACGTGATGGAAAATAGTTTTTTTTCAGAGTTTACTTTGATGACAGCATGGCCGGTCGGACTTGGTTCTTCTGCGAAGAAATCTCAAGTCATACAATTTTACTTTCGACGGATTTATAATGACGATGGCGATGTATAACTAGGATACTGTATAACCATGATACTGTACTGTAAAATATCCTGTGATTGAAATTATCAATACGTGATGGAAAATATTTCTTTTCAGAGTTTACATTGATGACAGCATCGCCGGTTGGACTTGGTTCTTCTGCGAAGAAATCTAAAGTCGTACAATTTTACCATCGAAGGATTTATAATGACGATGGCGATGTATAACCAGGATACTGTTTTAATTCTAAAATAATTAAAAATATATTTGATTCATTTTCTTTCAATTCAATAACAATTACTTTGCGAATTCTAATGGAGTACCTTTTCCAAATATCCATCCACTGTCTTTCTATTTGTAAGATGTTAATTGATGTATTATGTATAGCACATAATCGTAAATTTAAAAGAGGGTTGCTAGCAATATTTATCGTTTTTGACGAATGTTTTAGAGAGATGATTCTCTCAAATACGATCTAAATAATTTGTAAATAACTTGATATTTAGGGCTGTGATATTTCTGGTAATCATCTTTGATTTCTTAGTGTGGATAAAGTAAAAATAAAATTACTTTTACGCTGGTCTGTCAAGCAGGTTGTATCGTGTAAAAGCAAACCCGTCAAACTTAGTGTACTTTTTCATTCTAGCGCCGTTTTTGACGAGATTTTTTAGTATATTGTACCAATGCATGAGCTATCGCGATCGACATGCACACTAGAATGTTGCGAAATAATAAAATTTGACAAGCAGGTTGTACCATGTAAACGCAAAACAAAAAGTGCCGTTATCCACTTCAGTTGTACGACTAACTTGCATCATCTAAACGGGGCTTTTCTCAACAAAAGTATTCGAAAACTTTGCACTAATCTGTTTGAATTAACAGTGTTGTTAATAACAAGTTTGAATGGAGTTAGTCCACCAATTTCAAAGTGTTTTCTATAAGTGTGCAATAAAAATAAGAAAATCGCTATTGGAAAGACAAGTTATAGAGAGTGAGCGCTGTTTAATCAATCTAAAAAGCCATCTCAAAATTATTTAAAGTATTCCCTCTTAAATACTCATTTCTTTGATGCGTTGGTGGCTAATAATTGGTCATGATTTCAATTGGATTCGACGACATTTCAACAGTACAAAAATTCAAAAGCATTTATGGAAAACAAACTAAAATGAAGCCAATCAAAGGATGCCTCCAAGCAGAAATGGTTATTGAATATTGCAGCCTTTAGTGGATCAACGGTGTACGCGTGAAATGGACACAGGAACTGTCATTGACCACCGTAAAAGTTTTCATCAATAATCATTGGGCATTTCAGTGCATAGGAAATCTTTTACAGGTTAAAACGAACAAAAGGAGGATCAGTTCAATCAAATTTGTAAGTGGCAAATAACGTATACACCACCTATATCAGTGCCAACCTTGTTGTCGTTGAGACCCTCTTTTGTTTTTTAAAATTATACAATTCAGTTTTTTGATAAACTATTTTTTTCAGATAAAATCTAATTTTTGTATTTTAGCGCAAGGTTTTTCGAGTATAATGCCCAAAAGACAATTTGATTCATGTCTTTTGTTAGAATATTAACCCCTTATTTTCATTCGTAAAAAAACTCTGAAATTCCAGTGACAGAATTTTTGTATGAAATGAAGTAAAAAATACGACGCGATGAACAACCACTTTTGAAAGTGTCGAGGCAATTTAGAAACTTTTTTTCGACATTTTTCAAAAAGGCAAAGGCGGAGTTTTGTATCACAATCTGTTCGTTTTCTGTCCGTTCCCAAAATATGCCGTGAATCTGCCATTAAAATTCCACAAAATTTTACAACTTTATACGCTTTCCAAAATATTCTATTTTTCTGTTTCTTTGCCGGAAATATGCCCGAAATATTCCTGAAAAATGCCAGAAATTTTATATCGGGAAGTAAACAAATGACTTCACATTGGTTGCATTCAGCGAGACTGCTCACTAACTAATCGCTTACTTTTATTGAATGCACCGGTACCTCATATATCAATTTAATATTAATATTTTATTAAAGTTACATACAACTCTTTAAATAATTGAACAAATATTTTCCAATCTAATTTCCATTTTTGTTTATAAATATTTGAGTTAAAATGTCATCGAATGTCATCGATAACAAAGGCAGCGCAAATGTAGCGTAAAAATTTCATGTTGGAAAAAATGGCGACCGCTCACTAAACATGTTGGGGGTAGCATGCCATTCAAGGTCAAATTGCTCAACAGCTCCACCACTGTTGAGGTCGCTGAATGCAGCCATTGTTAACCCTTAAAAACCGACTGATACCTCCAGGAACCAACCGACTAAATCAAAATACGTTTAACGAATTATATTTAGACTTCCCACTTCGACTTTAAAAATGTTTTTGATTCAAGCGCCGATTTGTAAAATTTTTTTAATTACATTTTTGTAAATGTTATTTTGATCTTTATATACTGCTACTTTATGATGTATTCTATTGCAAATTTTATTGTATTATTCAGATTTTTAATGCTTTTTCATGAAGTTTACTATTCGTGATCTGCTACTCTTTCCCTTGCGAAAAGTGTAAACCCTGGCCACCACCCAACACACACCACACTGCACACCAAAGCAGAGCGGCGCCGAGCAGAGCAGCCCCCCAAATGTTTTTCTCGTTGTCGTTTGACAATTTTTGTATACGCATGTATGACCTTCGCACAAGGTGACCGAGTTTTAAAGAGAAACGAGCAGAGCACGATGTCGCTGCAAGACAAACGAATGAATGAATGATGGGTGGTTGAATGGTTGGATGCTGCTGCTCTTTGCCGTCTAAACAACAGCTTCAACGAGTTGTTGTTGCGTTTGGACACAAACGAAAACCTGAACAGAGTTCAACGAGTGATTGCATTTAACTTTTTTGCAATATCAGCAAAAAAATATTTAGCCGATAAGAAAGCAAAGCTGTTATAAACAAATTCGCACGAACGCGGCGAGTGACAGCTTATGGCAACGAGCGCCAAACAACGAGTGGGAGTTTGGAGTAACTAGTTGGGGGAAAGAGCAACGAGTGTGTACAACTAGGAGAGAGATGTTGGGGCCACTCAGTCAGTGTTAGACAAGAGAGCGAGAGTGAGACAACAAGGTGGTGGTGCTAGTGGTGGCGCCGTTCCTTTTACAATACAACAACGACGACGACAGCACTCGTTGGCTCCCGCAGCTTAATACATCAAACGGCCACACAATCCCACTGAGAAGTGTTCCAGAGTTCGTCGCAAACGGTTGTTCGGTTGTTTCGTCTCGTTGCTGCTGCTGATTCTGTCGTCGTAGTTGTTGTTGTCGCCGCTTCCTCGTCGGTAGTGCTGGTCAACGAAAGAATAAAGAAAACTTTGTTACAAGTGCAACAAAAAACACACACAAAAATAATTAATTATTTTAATTAATTAGAAAAAACAAACAGAAGTCGTCAAATATGTCGAAACCACAATCAGATGCGGATCGCCGCAAGCAGATCAGTGTGCGCGGCATAGCAGAGGTGGGAAATGTTACCGAGGTGAAGAAGAACTTCAATCGCCATCTGCATTATACGCTGGTCAAGGATCGTAATGTGGCCACACTGCGCGACTATTACTTTGCGCTGGCCAATACGGTCAAGGACAATATGGTCGGCCGCTGGATTCGTACGCAGCAGCACTATTACGATAAGGATCCTAAGGTATGAAAATTAAATTTAGAAAATTGTAGAAAATTTAAAATAAAACTTGTGACGGAAATAAATATAGAAAAATATAAAATAGGGAGTTAACCAAGTGTGACAGTTAGATAGATATAGAGGAAGAGAGAGAGAGAGAGGGCGAGTGAGCAAATGCGCTGCTTGCTCCATTGACTATGAAGGTCAAAGGATTTATGCTGTAGGATATGTGTATCAGCTATATGCGTGAGTGAACTTGGTTCTGGTTGGATGAAGTTTAGTTATTAAAAAGTTGAGTTGAGGGAATTTATGATTGTCGGGGGATTTTTACTTTCTGTTTTTTTTATTTTTTGAATTGAAAAATAAGGAACTCCATTTTATTTGACAGCTTTCCCTTATCGAAAATAAATTCTTTGAAAAAAACATCCCTGAATAAAATTGGATTTTTTTAATTTCAAAATTTTAAACCATTAAAATATTTGTAATACTATAAAGTCATTTTTTAAAGGTATTAGTACAATTAGGTGCTATCCCACAAATTTTGTATTCTGAAATAAACACATTCAGCGTAACTAATAAACGAAATAAAGACGACTTTAAAAATAGTAGCAGCTTTTTTTGTCAATTTTCTTATATATAAATTTGTCAAAAAGTTGATACTATCTTTAAAGTCGACTTTTTTCGTTTAATAGTTAGACTGATACAAAACTTAAAAATGTCCCACAAATCAGTGCAAAGTATAATAAAATAGTTTTGGGATTAACATACAATAAATATTCTCACAAATTATTTCCCAAATAGTTTTGTGGGTGTATTTAGAATTGGGCTGATTGTATGCTACTTCATTGTTGTATTTTGAGCCGCTTAAGTCCCTTTGTGTGTTTTATAAAATATCCTCCAACCGCATATTAGCTTTTGAAAGCTTCACATAGTATTTTATATGTACACGCATTGCTTTTGGAAACCAAAATTTAGGAAAAGCTTTTTAGCTCTTTATAACACCCCTCTTCATATCCCACAGAGTGTGAAATGATAACAAACACGAGCCGGTTATTGAGTTCCAAATGAATCCATTTCGAGTGTCACCAATTAATTTTATTTTTAAATTTCTTTTACGTTCTGTTAAATTTTTACTTAATTTTGAAATAATATTTGGTGTTTTTATTTGATCCTGAAGAACAACACGTCCTCGTTTTAGACAATGAACTTTAGTCGTATATTTAAATTAAGTATTGAAACCTAAAATAATAACTGTTCTATTTAGGTTTTCACCCTCTTTTTTGGTTACGGTTATGGTTTTGGTTTTAAGTATTTTTACGAAACGGTTTTGGTATATCATACCGTTTAAATACCGGTATAACACCGAAATAGTTTATATCGGTTTATTGCCAATTTTTCAAAAACGGTTTGGGTTAAACTTTAACGTTTTTAAAAGAATATTGATTTTGGTTAATTTTTGAATAAAAAACAAATGTTGAAACCGAAATCGTTTTTAAAAATCAAATATAAAGGCAATAAGTGCAAAAACGATATTCGTCTAAATTTTGAAATAGACAGATCAAATATTTTTTATTTTTTTTTTTTAATTTTTTGTAATAAAATAGTGATCATATTCTTTATGATATTAAAAATTGGATAAACCAAAACCCAAAAAGAAAACTGATGCTTTATTCAATACTAGCTGGACTATCCGTACACGACTCGTGCCCGTAGAATTCTTCACGGTATAATTCTTCCCCGTACAATTCTTCCTCGTAGAGCTTTTCCAGTAGAAGTTTTAGTGTGGTGAGTTTTAGTGTGATGAATTTAGTGTGGTGAGTTTTACTGTGGTGAGTTTATGTGTGGTGAGTTTTTGTGTGGTGAGATAAAGTAAGATGAGTAACATCCAATTTTAAAGTTTAGTTGAAATCGATATCATCAGGGCTGAGATATACCGCACTGAGTTTTTGGGTTCTATAGGAGGTGCCACTTCCCTTTGCTCAATCTAGTTTATATATGATTTAGGATACTCCATGGACTTTATAGCATAGTAATGCAAATTGTCAAAAAAATACATTAAGTGGTTTTGCTATGAATCTGAATTATACACCAAAAATAAGCATGGGCGTAAAAGTGGGCGTGGTCAACGAAAACTATGTAGTGACCTTCTCCTGGGTCTGTGGGCTATATATTCCAAATTTTAAGGAAATCCGTGAACAGGTGTACGTTTGCATAGCGCACAAATAAACAACGAAAAAGGGTTTTATATATATAGATGGTTGCATTCTCTAGTTTAAGCCACCATTCAAAACTTTTAGCATTTCCACCTTCGGTTAAGCACTAAGCGCCACTTTAACCATAGAATATATGGAACTGAAACACTTAACTGGAATTTGTGAAAACGTCTCTTAGTAAAATTAATGCGAATTTATCTAACTACACCAAATAGAAAACAATTCGTAAATTGACTTTTTAAAATTTCAATATAATAAAAATAATATTTACCTACCTTTCTTAATATATCAAAATTATTTCTTTTATGGGTTCAATGTTCAATTTAAATACTATTTTTATAATTTATAGTAATTTTTCATATTTATTTTTAAACTACTATTTTATTTACTTTTATTCGTTATAATATTTGTCTCTGTTTTAAAACTTTAATTTGTATTGTAGGTCAGATCGACGTTGAATTTAATTAAATAATCTCAAAAATATTACACAATGCACGAGAACACAAATTTTTACCAGAAATAGACAAAATGAAATTTAAATCATTGCCAGTAATATAAAAAAATTAGCACAATTTCAATAAATAAAATTTAAATTCCTTAACTTACTAAAATTTCGTTAAAATTAAGAAAAAAAAATTCTTTTCATAATTTTTCAAACGATTACGACATTTTTTTTATCGTCCATCTTTGCTTTGCTCAATTTGTTGACCGTGTAAACGTTGAAAATTTCGCATTAGAGAAAAAAATAATCATTCAATTAATTTAACAAATATCTCTGTATAGTTGTTGTATTTTATTTCTTTTTTGTGGTTTGTGGTCACGGTTTTTGTTTTGCATCCACATCAGCCGGCAATTGACAAAAACATTCAAAACTACAACGCGACACACCACAGAACAGACAAAGATGATTTGCTCTAAGACAAAGTGCAAATGCATTCAAATCGAAAAGAAAATTACACAAAAACTAAAAATTGCAACAAGTATTGGGAGCAATGCCAGCACACAGCAGAGACCTACAAACACCGTTGAACGCCAACACAAACAATAAAAACTATAAATTGCAATATATATGAAAAAAAAAATACAAAACAAATAAAAGAAAAACGCATAAACAACGCACAAAATGCTGACACCTGATAAATTGCACTTTCACTTAAAATAAATGAAATTAACTAAATGTGACACTTTGGATTTTTGATAATATTGAGTTTTTGGGATTAAAATTTAAAAATGGTTTTAAAATGTTTGACAGAATTCAAATTTATTGATTTTTGGTGTAATCAACTTAATAAAATTGCTCTTTATTGCGTCCATTGCCCGTTTTTAAATTCTTTGTCAGTTACTAAATGCGCTGTAAAAATAAACGGAAAATTTGTAATTTTTTTTTATATATTTCTGGACTGTTAAATAACTACAAAATACGAAAAAGTTTTTTCAATTAAAATATTTTAATTGCTAAGTTGAGGAAAAACACTATTTCAAGCACTCATAGATTTGTAGAATTGAGTCATTCTCATAAAAGTTCTAAATCATTAAAAAATAGTCTGAAGTTTAAAAGTATATCTTGACAATCTTTCCTACTATGGATTGAAGCGTTGGGTGCAATAAGGGCATTATGTGAAAACGTAAGTTTTGAGATATTTGCGTTTAAAGTTTTTGAATGTCAGTATCTCAAAAATTAATGAACCGATATTATTGATTTGAATTCTCCATGAAAACTTGAACTTTTAGCTTTATTATGCACTTTTCAAGTTTGTTTTAAAGCTCCTATTAATATATAAAATAATTAATTAAAATAAATGATTTATACGGCCTCATTGCATAAAACGAGTTATAAAATTTGGGCGTATTGAGTTTTGAGCTATAATCATTACATAAATGAAAAAATAAAGATTATTGAGCATAGTCTAGATATACCTATTGATATGAACGGATATAGATTTAAATTACGGTCAAAATGGCTCAAAACTAAATTGACTCTGTTGAAAACTGACTCTGTAAAAAATGAAAAATATGAAAAAAAAAATGTGTATGGGGAGGGCGGGCGTTACCCTTATTGCATAAAACGACAAAAAACTTAATGCAATCAATCTGGGATTTTACTGGATGGTAGAAGGCACTGCAGGGATCATTCGCTGCAAATGTTGCAAAAAAAGGCGTTATGATACCTAACGCCCTTATTGCATCCAACGCTTCAATTCTTACTTAACCAAAAAAGTTTTTAATATAATTTTTTTTTTATAATCTACATAATAAAAAGTATTTAATTCAAGTTTAAATAAAAATTATTTAATTCCAATAAAAGGTATATTCAAATAGAAAACATTTAACATAAACAAATTAGAACAAAAGAAGAACTACACAGAGGGAAAAAAGTATACAAATTTAATAAATTTTTCCCTCTGTGTGAACTATGTTTTAATTTGTTTATGTTAAATGATTTTTATTATCTGTAATATATTTTTATTTCACAGAATGCGTATTTTTGAATTGCACCCAAAATTTTTTAAGGACATGTTTTTCAAAAATCCAAGAAAGCGATCGAGGATATTTGTTTAGCCTCCTAGAAAAAACTTGGATTTTTAAAATCCACCGGGCCATTACCGACTTATTTGAAAGCTTTTTATCGAAGTTATTCGAGAAGGTTCGAGGCACCGAAGGTCTCCGAGACATGGCAGACTGGGTTGTGTCATTTCAAAATTGGTTTAAATTGTGAAATTTTGTTTTTTTTTTAGATCTACTGAAGTGCCAATAGGTACTATCTGTAAAAACAGCTTTTATACTTTACAATATAAATATAAATGTTTTATTAAAATGTATTAAATAATTCGGCCATGTTCCGGCTTTCGATCGAATTTCTTATAAAATTTGTAAACAAACGGGTTTGAATTTGATGTCGCAAAACAAAAATCTGTTTTTCAAACAAATTCAAATCGTTGAAGTCAAAGCAAATGGATTCAATTCATTGATAAAACAAATTTTTATTCTGAGACATCGAATTCAAAACCGTTTGTTTACAAATTTTATATGAAATTCGATCGAAAGCCGGAATATGGCCGAAAATTTTGAAAATACATTTTTGATTGCTCATTTAATATCAATTCTTCTAGGTTTTTTTCTATGTTTAAAAGTTTGGAAAATTATTTATTTCATTTAAAAAGTTAGCAAACTATTCTATATATTATGATATATTGATATCAATAATGGTCTAATTGATTTAAAATTGTCAGAACTATAAAGTTGTAGACAAATCAAAATTTTAAATTGTATCTAATAACTCAAAAGCACTTAACAAAATAGATACAATTTGTTTTTATAACAAGATTTATGTTTCCATTTACCCAAAATTTGATCGATTATTTCGTATATACAAAATCTCTTACGTATTTCAGTAAAACGCATGCAATATGCCACTTTTATGACATACTCTAGTGTGCGCATATAAAAAAAAAGCATTTGAACGTTAAGCAACCATGAATAAAAGTCATAAAAACCAGTATAAAGTAAAATATATAACAAATTTTATTACTGGTATCTTATTTCCCCCAAATTGGTTGTCCTTAAGTGTGGCATGCGTACTGACAATATTTACTGAATACTTTATTAAAGCATGCGATGTTATTTTACCATCAACCCTCATACAAAAATGTACGTTATTTAATAAATTTGTCCTTTCCGAATGTCAAAACAAATTTCACTTTCAATTAATTATGGAAAATATTTAACTGAAAATCGACGCGCTAAATTCTTCGAAATACGAAAATGTCAAAAAGAAATATGAATTATATTTTTGTTGAAATGACAAAGAAAAGTCGTTATGTCTAAGATGAGCGCTGTAGGAAAATGCACTAAAATAAATTTTAATATTTCTCAACATGACTTTAGTTTAATTTCTGCTTTAGACAACGAAAAAAATACAAAATACCCCCACTCAAATTCACTTTTCAGCAAAATTTATTCTCACGTTTTGTATATATTTTTTTTGTCTTATAGATAGATACAAATTCCTTTTATATTTATTGTATTTTGCTGCTACATGTAGTAGGTATATGAAGATGAAGATTTTAACTATTAAATTGTCAAGGTCAATGAAAGGTTATTAACAAAAGGAAAACTTAACAGAATTTCAGCTGTTGTTGTGTTATATTTTTGTTGGTGCGTTATTTTTGGAGCGTGGAGACATGTCGCCCCCATTGACAACAGTGCGACGCCAAATAGATATAATAAAAATACAAAAAAAAATCTTGAAATATCTTTTATTTAGTATTTTAAGCGTAGCGTCTATGGGGTGGTTTTTTGTTAGTTGTACATTACATTTTGGAAAGTTACAGGGTTTTATTAATGTAATTGGGGAGCTGACAAGTTTCAGTTAATCGATTTTAAATGAGCACTTGATTATTATGAAAATTAAATGAAAAGTTGTTTAAATTATTTCTAATAGAGTTTTATTATTTAAATTTAATTTAACATTCTACACCCCAATGATTCAACAAGACATTTAAAATTTGGAATTGATCAGTTATGTTTTGTAGAATGGACAAAAAATGTTTTGTTGCAAACATAATATTATTTTAATCATTTATTATTATTAACCATTATTATTATGAAGTCATAATGATTAAGAAAATCATTACAAAAGCTAAATACTTATTGCGACTGTCACTAAGGTTTATACAACCTAATGAAAACCCACACGTTTCAATTTGCTTACGAAAAACGGCACATTAAAAAATTTCATTAAAACAAGCATACATTTATTTTATCCACGAAAAGAAGCATTAAATTATTTTAGCCACGAAAGGAATCTCATTCACATTTTCTCCACAAACAGAAGCATAACTTTATCTTTCCCTCGAATAGAAAATATTTTATCTACGAACAAAAGCACACTTTCAATTTCACCCCGAATCATTTTCGATATAGATATCCCAATAGACAATTTTGTGGGTCACAAGAAGTCACAAAATATTGATGATGGATGTGATAGTGTATTATGACCAAATTTGTTGATTTTTCATTGATGACATGGTTTCCAGGTGTGTCATTGGACATTTTTTGCTGAAACTGTTCCAATAGGCATAAATAAACCTGTATGTGCGTTTTGGCTAGAACCCACTTGCGTCATTGGACTTTTTTTTTGAAAATTGTGTTCTTTTGGTATTTGGCCAGAACCAATACCACTTGTGTCATTGGACATTTTTTTTTGGAAAAAATTGTTACTTTGGGATTTGGGAAAATAGAGTTATATTTTGTCTCGGGGCTATAAAACGTATAGCCTCTTGAGTATAATAAAAATGTGGTTGTTTTCGTGGGGAAACTGTACTTGTGCTTCTTTTCGTAGTTACGAAAAACGTGCTATTTTTCGTAAGCAAATTGAAACGTGCTGGTTTTCGAAAGAGGTGTCGATATATGTTTGCTTCTAAATATATTGTTATTCTGTGTCTCTAGCTATTTATTTAATATTTTATTATAAAGATTTCTATGTGAAAATAATACTAAAATAATAGTTTTGAGTATTATACGGTGATATTTTGTGGTATTCCTTTTTAATTATTTTCAATTGATAAATTTGAATATCAAAAACTAATGAAATATTTTAAAAACAAACAAAATATTTATCTGTGTGTGTTGTGTATAATTTGCCACACGTGGCAATTGCAATGACGTATATATTATTGGTATCTATCAATTTCGACATAAATTTGTTGTCTTTGTAATTGCTCAAATTTATTCTCTTTCACTCAATTAAATTCGAATTAAATTTACAAATACACTATTGATGAAGAAATACCAAAATTGCATTTGTTGCCAATTAATGCTCGAATTTATTCTCATTCATTCAATTAAATTCCATTAAGAGCCGTTTCCACAATGTCCAGTAAAGTGTTTCAATTCCATATAGTCTATGACTAACTCTCCTTTAAAGTGCCAGTTAATGCTTAACCCACCATCTTCGGTTAAGCATTAACTGGCACTTTAACAAGTTTAAGTTAAATATAATAATTAAAATAAATATAATAATCAAAATAAAATATTTTTTAAACTTTTTAAAAACATTTATAATATAAATTTCTTGTATATTTTTATATATTTTCATTTATTCAATTAAATTCTAATTAAATCAATTGACAATAAAAAATATTTTTAAAAACTTAAAATTGATCAAATGTTTTTTGTTTTTTAATTATTTAGCATGTTTAGTTGATTTAGTTTACAGCCATTTACTGAGCATAATAAACCACTCACAGTTCCATTTTTTAATACTTATTTTTATATACTTTTAATTTCGATCTATAAATGAAAAAAGTTTTCCTTTATAATCAGCATAAGGTTTTGAAATTCCAAGTATTTAAATAAAATGTATATCCGGTATGTTCCAACTTCCGATAGAAATCATATTGTTTATGAATTCGATTTTCAATCCGTATGGAACAAATTCAATTCAATATTTGTTATTTAGGTTGTTGGTTGGTTTCATATAAAAGGCAGAACTAGAACCGGTACCGAGGTACCAGTCACGTGTCTAGTCTAGTACCAGTTTATTTTCCCGTATGTTAGTGTGTACAATAACGGATCGTGTCTCTGCTAAGCATAGCTAGTGATGTCACGAGGCTTATTTGCACGCTGCAGTTAATGCGTCTATAATTCGTAGACTGTTTTTTGAAAAAGAATTGATTTAAAAGCTGTATTTCTTCCACATTATAATGCTTGCTTGCTTGCAAGGATGCAATCGTTAGTGAAATGTTAATGCTCGAAGGAGTAGATCTAATAAAATATAATTTTTTTAAGTAAAGGATTAAACAAGTGTGAACTGTTGTTTATTTTGTTTGAAATATTAACTAGTTGGGAAGGTTAGATCACATGGAAAATTTTAAAGTAGGTTTTATGTATTATGATAGTTAGGATTATCAAAATTATAGTCGGTCTAAGCCGACTATAAATACCCTACACATATGTGTGGTTACCATTCAAATTGGTATATAGGTCACCAGGGTATACGAATCCTGAAAATAACTACAAACTTTCCATCGCTGAAGAATTTCCATTCATTTGATACCCATATTTACAAATGGGTAGGTGTACCGAATTTCGATTTTTTTTTTTGTAACCACAACTCGTTTCGCAGGAAAACATTATTTTCATGTATTTCAGCATGATGTCAATATATATTTGACCAAAAAAGTTTACCTAAGCACGTATACAGTAAAATTGATCTGTAGATGTAAATTTTATATGAGGTATTTGAACATAAGTGGTCGGATCTCAGGTCACAATAGACCGATCATGCCAATTTTCTTGTTCAGATATATAAGTAATCTAAATCTAAAGTTTAATTGCTCTAGCTCTTCTACTTTTTCCGTAATCGTGATTTCAACAGACAGACAGAAGGACAGACGGACATCGCTAAATCGATTCAGGAGGTCATGCTGATCTATATTCTTGATACTTTTCCATACCGGAGATGCTTTCTTTATACCCTTTCACTCTTAGTGTAGGGTATACAAATTTTACAAAATTCGACTTAACAATTTGAATTATAGGGCATATTATAGTGGTGTATTTCATACGAACAACAAATACTAACGAATATTCTGATTATTCATTGAATAATATTTCAGTTTTTAATTTAAAAATGGATAATAATTGGGACATATTACACTGTGTTACAAAAATTAGACTTTTATATACATCTTTGGTTTGGTAAAGGATTTAGCGTAGTTTTAGGCTCGCTGATTTCGAATCTGAAGTCTGTCAGACAATGATAATAAAGGCTTTTAAAAAGTAATTAACATATTTTTTTTGAAAAGATGCAGATTTGATAATTGTTTAAGTATTATTGTTAGTCTTGAAGAGTCGTTACGTTTCTTTATTGTGTTTATTCACTCTCCGTCTACATATTCCCATATTTATAAATGGTTTAAACCCTACCATTTTACTTTGAGGTGTATGGTATACGCTTGAGAATACTGTCATATTGTATTCAGAAAAAATATATACCATATTAAAAGAACAGTAAATTCTTAGAGGCAATTCTAATATTTACTAAAAATGAAAAATTTAACCCTAAGTATTTTAAACATTTTTAATATAATAAAGATTTGGTTAAAAATGTTGATTATAGATTAGTACGAATTAAAAAGTGTCTCTGTAACTTATGGGGTTTAATATAAGATGCATTGGAATCTGTCCAAATAAAATAATAAATTAGCCGGCAGACTTTGTTGGCAATGAAAAAAACGAAAAATACAAAGTAATACTAAAGAAATTTTAATCATGCCAAATTTGTTTAAATTGTTATAATTTTAAATATTAAATATAATAAAAAAATAATTAAAATAATCAACTAAACAGCATTAATACCCTTCAGAAATGCCATAAAGGTCACTTTGATGCACACCTTGTGTTGTGTACAGTTAAAACTAGTTGTTAGTTTTCAATAATACTAAAAATCCATGTATTTTAAACAAAAACATCATTAAAAATAAAATGCACTTATGTTTGTTTTTATTCTTTTTACTCAACTACTATAAACATTTCACAAACAAAAAAAAAACACTGATAACGGTAAACCGAAATAAAACTAATGATTAGAAAAATGTTTCATGTGCTAATTAAAGTCAATGTATTTGCAAATATTCATGCCGCACATAATATAAACAATATCTGCCTATTTTGCAATAATTTCCTATTTAGACTTTGAATTTATATGCATTCGATTGATCAGTGACAGATCATAATGTGGATTAGAGTTCAAATGTTGTGAATTGGCGCCAGAAAGATGCGCGCGCAAAGTAACTCACATAATTGACAATCAAAATTACAGCAATGTATTGCATTCAATTGGCAACAGTTGCCGATCGCATAAAAATCAATAATTATTATTGATAAGACTGATACGTTAGCTCTGTCATATGTATTAATAGCGCGGCTTTAGTATTTGATGTGACCTCTAAGTGCAGGCATAGAATTGAAAAAAACACATTTGATATAACGATCTGCTTTAACTGGAAATCTATATCAATGCACACGATCGTCATCTAATCACAATCATATGGTTATTTTTCATTTACCCCGGTCATGCTTCGAACAAGTGTTCACAAGTGTGACACATTTTTGTTTGTTTCTTGTATACTTTTTTTGTATAATTGCCTATTTCCATTGATATTATGAGTGCGGCTGCTATCACAAAAACCTGCAATTTTTTGGCAATCAGTACTTTATTTATTTTTATGGAGTAGATATAAACAAAACATAGTGGAAATTCAACTTTGAATGCTTATAAATAGAGAAATATATTTGTTGTTAACTGGAAATACATGTTCTTTTTAATAATATTGATATAGATACAGATTGTATTATTTAATTTTTAATATTTGATAAAATTTCTTTTGGCTTATAACAGTTCAATGGCAAACAAAAAAGTGATCGTTGTACCGTTTAATGCTCTAAAATGAGTAACGAGTTTGATTTCGATCTGCCTTAGCTATTGACGCTTCAGCAGTAACGTGTTAAATCATTAATTGGCTCATGATTCGGGTGGTCATATTTTGGATATCATCTCCGGAAAATTCATATCCGAGACAATTTTATTTTTTTAATTACTTAATTATAATTACTATCTTATTACTCATTTAATATATACCATTTATACGCGAAAGCATTCTTTCCGGAAAGAGTTGTCTCGGGAAAGAATTGTCTTGAAAAAGAATTGTTTTGGAAATAGTCCGGAGGAAGAATTGTGTCCGAAAAGCATATTCTCACGGTTGAATTTTCTACGGAAATGTTTTGTCTCTGGCATGCATTGTCTTGAGGAAGAATTGAATCTGGATAAAATTGTCTCCAGTAAGATTTTTTTTTTATAATAATTGTCTCCGGTAACATTTTTTGAAGGAAGAATTATCTCTGAAAATTATCTAATTGTCTAGGGATTAAATTGTCTCAAGGCTATAATTGTCTCTAGGAGGATATGCCTCTTGAAAGAATTGTCTCGAGAACAAATTCTCTCAGGAAATAGTTGTCTGGGTAAAAAGAAGAATTATCTAGAAGAGTAATTGAAGCGTTGGGTGCAATAAGGGCGTAAGGTATCATAACGCCCTTTTTGCAATATAATAGAATAATACCAGCAGTGCCTTTTACCATTCTGTGAAATCCCAGATCGATTGCATGAAGTTTTTTGTCGTTTTATGCAATAAGGGCGTTATCGCCATACAAAAAATATAATTTTTTCATATTTTTAATTTTTTTACAGAGTCAGTTTTCAACAGAGTCAATTTAATTTTGAGCCATTTTGACCGTAATTTAAATCTATATCCATTCATATCAATAAGTATATCCCGTCTATGTACAATAACCTTTATTTTTTCATTTATGTAATGATTATAGCTCTAAAACTCAATTATTTAATTTTTAATATTTAAATCATTTATTTTAATTAATTATATTATATATTAATAGGAGCTCTAAAACAAATTTGAAAAGAGCATAATAAAGCTAAAAGTTCAAATTTTAATGGAAAGTTTGAATCAATAAAATCGGTTAATTCCTTTTTGAGATACGAACATTCAAAAACTTTAAACGCAAATATCTCAAACTTACTTTTTCACATAACGTCCTTACTGCACCCAACGCTTCAATTGTCTCAGGAAAGAATTATCTCGAGTGAGTATTATCTCTGGAAGTAATTGTCATCGTATAAAATTGTCGGAAAATAATTCTTTTGAAAATGAATTGTCTCGAGGAAGAATTGTCTCGGGAAGAATTGTCTTTGGAAACGATTGTCTCAAGACTGAATTTTCCTGGGGGAAAAAATATCTCAAGGAAGAATTTTCTCGGGAAATAATTGTATCAATGATGAATTGTCTCCGAGAAATAATTGTCGCGAGAATGAATTCTCCCTTAAAAGAATTATCTCGATGAAGAATTGTCTCGAGGAATAATTGTCTCAGGAAATATTTGTCTCGGGATAAAATTGTCTCAATGATATAATTGTCTCTATGGGGATTTATCTTTCGAAAGAATTGTCTCAGGAAATAGTTGTCTGGGTATAAAGTTGGGGTATAAAGAAGAATTATCTAGAAGAGTAAAATTGTCTCAGAAAAGAATTATCTCGAAAGTCGAGGGAGTATTATCTCTGCAAATAATTGTCGTGGCATAAAAATTGTCTGGATGAAAACTAGTTTCGGAAATGATATGTTTTGAGGAAGAATTGTCTGGGGAAAGAATTGTCTCGGGAAATAATTGTATCGATGATGAATTGTCTCCGAGAAATAATTGTCGCGAGAATGAATTGTCCCTAAATATAATTGTCTCGATGAAGAATTGTCTCGAGGAATAATTGTCTCGGGAAATAATTGTGTCGATAATGAATTGTCTCAGGAAAGAATTGTCTCGGGAAAAATTGTCTTAGAAAAGAATTGTCTCCGGACAAATTGTCCCTGAAAAGAATAGCCTGAGGAAAGAATTGCCTCGGGAAAATTTGTCTCTGGAAAGAATTATTTCGAGGATGAATTGTTTCGGGAAAGAGTTGTTTCAGAAAAGAATTGTCTCGCTGAAAATTAGTCTTCGTTTCCCAATAAAAATTAAAAGAGTTTTTATACAGTTCAGTAATTTTTGTATTTTTTTATCCAATCGCAAGTTGCGACAAGATAGAAGAACCCGTTACGTGCAAAACTAAACTTCATGATCGTGACAATTGTAGCCACAACTAACGATAAAAATGCATTTGTTTACATGCGCTTTTTTATGCAGACACTGTCAATGATTGTTCAACGATCACGAGCAATTTGGCGTGCGTAAAAGTGATCGACCTTGTACTAGTTTTAGAAACTAATTTAAGAATTCTGCGTTGTATTCTTTTTTTGATAATAAAACAAGTTAAACAAGAAAATAAGAAAAAAAATAAGTAGGAAAGAAAAAAATAAAAATCTTCAAATATGAATCACAATCTGAAAATATCTAAATTTTTATAAACTACATAAAATTTTTATTATTAGATATAAAATAATTCATATGAATTGGTGATCATGAACTTGACGGATTGAGATCAAGACAATACGCTAGGCTTTAGGAAAATCAAGATCTAGAATCGTATTATAAAATCGTCAATTCTCCAAATTAGTAAAATCTTTTTATAACTAGAGTTATTCTCGAAATTGGGGCCGAAATCAATAATTCTTAATTTGTATCATTCCGAAGTTCCAACACTTTTTGTTATCTTGACCTCCTATCGACCACGTTATCTTTTTAATTTTTCTTTAAAAATATCGCACAATACTAATATCAATTATTTCTCTCTCTATTTCTCCTACAGCGTGTCTACTATCTCTCTCTGGAATACTACATGGGTCGCTCTCTCCAAAACACCATGATCAATTTGGGCATCCAGAGCGAATGTGAGGAGGCCATGTACCAGCTGGGTCTGGACATTGAGAATCTCGAAGAGATGGAAGAGGATGCCGGTCTGGGCAATGGTGGTTTGGGTCGCTTGGCTGCCTGCTTCCTTGATTCGATGGCCACACTTGGTCTGGCTGCCTATGGTTATGGCATCCGTTATGAGTACGGTATCTTTGCCCAAAAGATCAAGAACGGCGAGCAGGTGGAGGAGCCCGACGATTGGTTGCGTTTCGGCAACCCATGGGAGAAGGCACGTCCCGAATTCATGTTGCCCATTAATTTCTACGGTCGTGTCATCGATACGCCCGAAGGCAAGAAATGGGTTGATACACAAGTTGTATATGCCATGCCCTATGACAACCCCATTCCCGGTTATGGCAACAATGTAGTGAACACACTGCGTTTATGGTCTGCAAAGAGTCCAATCGACTTTAATCTGAAATTCTGTAAGTTCTCTTTAAAGCCGTCTCTATTTGTTTTGACTCATATTTATTTTATTTCTTCCGATAGTCAACGATGGTGACTACATTCAGGCCGTGCTCGATCGTAACTTGGCCGAGAACATCTCGCGTGTACTCTATCCCAACGACAACTTCTTCGAGGGCAAGGAGCTGCGTCTGAAGCAGGAATACTTCATGGTTGCCGCTACACTCCAGGACATCATTCGTCGCTACAAGGCATCCAAATTCGGCTCTCGCGAGGCCGTGCGTCACAGTTTCGAACATTTCCCCGATAAGGTCGCCATTCAGTTGAACGACACCCATCCCTCATTGGCCATTCCGGAGTTGATGCGCATTCTGCTCGATGAGGAACACTTGGACTGGCCTACGGCTTGGGACATCACCGTGCGCACCTGCGCCTACACCAACCACACCGTGCTGCCAGAGGCCTTGGAACGCTGGCCCGTCTCCATGCTGGAGTCGATCTTGCCACGTCATTTGCAAATCATCTACCACATTAACTTCTTGCACATGGAGAATGTAAAGAAGAAGTTCGACGGCGACATGGATCGCATGCGTCGCATGTCGTGCGTCGAGGAAGATGGCGACAAGCGCATCAACATGGCGCATTTGTCCATTATCGGCTCGCATGCTGTCAACGGTGTGGCCGCTATTCACTCGCAGATTCTGAAGGATGCGCTCTTCCATGATTTCTATGTCATGAATCCAGAGAAATTCCAGAACAAAACAAACGGTATTACGCCACGTCGTTGGTTATTGCTCTGCAATCCCGGTCTGTCCGATCTGATCTGTGAGAAGATCGGCGATGAGTGGCCCGTGCATTTGGATCAATTGGTGGCGCTCAAGAAGTGGGCCAAGGACCCGAACTTCCAGCGCAATGTCGCACGCGTCAAGCAGGAAAACAAACTGAAGCTGGCTGAGATTCTGGAGAAGGACTACGGTGTTAAGGTGAATCCCGCCTCCATGTTCGACATTCAGGTCAAACGTATTCACGAGTACAAGCGTCAGTTGTTGAACTGTCTGCACATCATTACGCTGTACAATCGCATCAAGAAGGATCCCACAGCCAACTTCACACCACGCACCATCATGATCGGTGGCAAGGCAGCGCCTGGCTACTATGTGGCCAAGCAGATCATTAAGCTGATCTGTGCTGTCGGCAATGTTGTGAATAACGATCCCATTGTCGGTGACAAGTTGAAGGTTATCTACTTGGAGAACTATCGCGTCACATTGGCCGAGAAGATTATGCCCGCCGCTGATCTGTCCGAACAGATCTCGACCGCCGGCACTGAGGCCTCGGGCACGGGCAACATGAAGTTCATGTTGAACGGTGCTCTGACCGTGGGCACGCTGGACGGTGCCAACGTAGAGATGGCCGAGGAGATGGGCAACGACAACATCTTCATCTTTGGCATGACCGTCGAAGAGGTGGAGGCGCTCAAGAAGAAGGGCTACAATGCGTACGATCACTACAACTCGAATCCCGAGATCAAGCAGTGCATTGATCAGATCCAGGGCGGTTTCTTCAGCCCCGGAAATCCCAATGAGTTCAAGAATATTGCGGATATTTTGCTGAAGTACGATCACTACCTTTTGTTGGCAGATTACGATGCCTATATCAAGGCGCAAGACTTGGTCTCGAAGACGTATCAAGTGAGTTGGGGGTGTGCGTGATAAAACACATATTTTCTACTGGGAAAAACTATATTGGGCTCGTCATTTCATGAGTTAAGGGCAACAGTTTAATAGAAGTGCAGAATTTCAAACAAATATTGTGAAAAAACTTTATTAACTTTGTATTTATTTTTTTTTATAGAACCAAGCTAAATGGTTGGAAATGGCTATTCACAACATCGCTTCCAGCGGCAAATTCTCATCGGATCGCACCATTGCCGAGTACGCCCGCGAGATCTGGGGCGTTGAACCCTCATGGGAGAAGTTGCCCGCACCAGAGGATGCCAACTAAAAACCATGAATTTAATTTAAAAAACTATTTTTCATTAAAGTCAATTTTTGCAAGCAAAAAAACTTCAACCAAAAGAGAAAGAAAAACGCAGAACAAAAGCAACAGGATGAAGCCATACAGCGAAAGGATTGTTTTATTTTTTAACATAATTATATAAAGAAATTTTGTTATATTTTATTTAAATAAAAGTATATATATTAAAAATTGGAATGAGCGCAAATTATTTGCGTAGCAAGCACATGCAGCACGTTGAAGAGAGCTATTGCTAAAAGATACTAAAATCAGAATCGAGCTCTGGATCACTCAGTGTAACCTAAACAAAAGTCTAACTCGAACTCAAACTCTCAATCAAGAATAAAATACTCCAAACAAACTCAGGCAATCGGAAGAAAGTGCAAATCAAGAGTACCTCTCTGCGCACCTTTTAAATCTATTATATATATACATATTGATAACTATAGAAAAATTGAAACTTATTAAAAAAAATTGTTAGCGTTGATTGTAGTTTAAAAACTAATTAGTTGTAATTTATAAATTGGCAAGCGCTGAGACGCCTAATGGCAAAATAACATAAATTTAAGTCCAATGTTATTAATTTACAAACACAAAAATAAAGAAAATAAAACAAGTTCTAAATGTAAAAGATAAACTATAATAAATTGTGAACAATTTTAAAAGGGAATCGATTGGTGTTTTTTCTTATATAATAATATTAAATAATATTAGTATTAATATCAATTATATATTAATAATATTAATTAATAATAGAAGTACTTATATTATTTATTAAGAATATTTAACATTTTTTGTAATTTTTAACAATTTTTTGCATTAAAATATTTTTTTATTTATTATAAATATTTTGCAAGGAGTGTATTTCAAAATAGAATTTTAATTTTTTTACTTTTTAATACCATTATTCTATGAGCGCCTAAAAGACTCCTTTGTTTGACATTGTCTGCATTTTAATTGAATCCCTAAAATCAGGCAACGTTTTATGTTAAAAAACAGGCAACGTTTTTATGATTTTTTATTATAAATTATTAACATTTTGCGCTGAGCGTCAATACCGAAATATAATTTGCCACCAAAAACCATCAACAGTTTTTGTTGATTTTCAACTAAAACTTTTACTGCCTTAAGGTATGCGAAACTTTTCAAACAAAAAATTTTAAATTATTTATGAATTTTATTCTTATTACGAATTTTTTGCGCTTAGTGTAAGCGCTGAAAATAATTTTTCGCCTAACGTTATACAATAGATTTGTATTAATTTCTTAGCCATTATAGCTGCTGCCTAGAAATAGACGTTACTTTTATATGTTATACTCATTTTCAAACAATCTGAGACACCCTGTAGCAGTTTTTAGTTTCGAAGATTTCAAAAAAATTTGAAATATTTAAATTTTGTAATGCATAATTTAAATAAAAATTAATGTTAGTAAAAATATATATATTTTTTAAATGAAACAATTGGTCATTATTTAAAATGACTAAAAAAATATTTGTTTGTTAATTTTTAATACAGAAAAATATATTTTTAATTATATTTAATTAATAATGATTTATTACACGGAAAAAATAATCGACGTAAATATGGCAACCATTATTAATTGCATTCATTAATCAATCCAGCAATGATATTCATTAATTTCTGGATTAATGAATACAATTAATATCGGTTGCTATATTTACGTCGATTATTTTTTTTTCTGTGTACTGAAATAAAATTATTTTTCAAACAACATTTTTTCTAAGATTAAAATACAGTTGGAGAAAATATGTGGTTGATTGAATCATATGTTTTGTATGTAAACAAATGTCTTATACTGAAGAACTATGTGTTTGAGTTATTTTCCAATAACATATGAACTAGAGATGGGCGCTTTTTTTTTGATAGCACGGACACGCACGCGCATGCCGATAGGTGACACGCACGACCATGAGCCCGACGAGTTAATTTACAGGCACGCACGAAAAGCACGATATAACACGGGGTTTAAAAAGACACGAATAAAGCACGGAAAAACATGGAAAAGCAGGCGAAGCGTGAAAAATAATACCGTTTAGATTTTTGGAACCGGAATCGTTTTTAAAAATGTGTGAAACCGGAACTCGAATCGGAACCCATATATTTTTTCTGGTTGGAATCGGAACCGCGAGTTTAAAAATTTCGGAACCAGATACGGAAATAAATTATAGTCCCTGTCAGGGAACGCAAAGAACCGGAATCGGAATCGTTAATAAAAAATGTGTATGGTGCCGGAATCAAAACCTATTTAATTTTTTGGATGGAATCGGAACTGGTATCGCAATTTTAAAAATCTTGGAACCCGAACCGGAACCGATATTCCTTAGATTTTTACACCTTGTAATAAGTAATTCAAAAATGATGTTTGCACTGGTTTATTCTCATAAATACATAAGTAAAACTAAAACAACAGATTTTTAAGAAAAGATTAAAATACTACGAAATTTTTATTTTCTGAAGCTGGAAGTAAGTATTTAAAACTCTTATGTATAATGGGAATGTACGTTCCATATCAAACAGATCACTCTGACCTTGCTTTTGCTTTACACCGAACCAAATTTGAGTTGAAATGTTAAAATTGTATAGGAAATTTGTCGAAATTGAGACATATGAGTCAGTTTAATATGGATTTAGATGGATTAATTCAAATATATGGATTTTTATCTAAAAATTCTTAAAATATGTATTTAAATATTGAATATGTAAATCCATATAAAGCGAGCCCTCATCACCTTTTTTGAAAATGTTCATTGGCCGATATCTCGTAAATCCAACTATAGCAAATTGTATAATCCTCATTTACAGCATCTGCGAATCATAATACAAAAATTGTCTTGAATTAATACGTCGTATTTATCATAGAGCTCGGTCTAAGTTCTTATAGGACTGTAGTGCCAAACTATTATTATTATTATATTATTTGACAAAACAAAAAAAAAATTTAAAATTAATAGCGCCAATCTAATTGGTACCTAGTGATAACTCACACAAAAAGTTGAAACTATGAACTATTATTATCAGCTGTTCATTAAAAATAAACAAAATTTGGGATTTTCCGAGACAATATTTGCATATTTAATTAAGTTCCAATGAAATAATGAAATTATTTAGTGCACAGTCTAAACTACCCAGCAGGAAATGTCATCAATGATTCCTCAATGATTTCCCTATGTCAGGTCAGAAAACATCGATGATCGATAGCATTTTCGCCCTGCAAAGCATTGATGACATTTTCATACAAATCTCCACTGATTCCTGCATGATGTAGCATTAACGATGTCATTCATCAATGAAGTCAGAAATGATTGTAATACATATATTTTTTTTTTTGTGAAATTTTTTTATTTATTTTTTAATTTATATTTTTTGTTTTATTTATCATATTTTTTTTATTATTTTAATTTTATTATTTTTTTCTGTTCTCGGTTGGAATGGTATGTGTACTTTCTAATGTCAATAACGTACTTCACTAACGGCTTAGTATTTTGCTTTTATAAAAATTGGTCACTCAAATTGAGCCTATGAATTATATGGCAGGGTGACACCGAACGCAAATTTTCTGTTTTGCGCGTATATGCTGCCCCTAGACGTATGTTGTATGCATTCACATTGCATTTCACAACGTAAATTTAATGCATACCTTTAGGGGTATGTGACGTGAATGTTAAATTTCATCAATGACGTCATCAATAGCATTTCATCAATGACAGATTTTCACAATGTCATTGATAAAGGGTTTTTTAACAGGGAAGCTACAAAAGTAGAGCGACAGAGACAGCAAACGACGCCATATTTCTTGCCGCTCTTTTGACATTTCTCTTCAGTAAGATTTGCCATTTCATGATGGAAAGATTTACGAATTCGAATTTCGGTAGTAAATTTTAATAATTTCGACTCGTTGTTGGTTCGTACATATTTCCATCATGAAATGGCAAACCTTACTGAAGAGAAACGTCAAAAGAGCGGCAAGCGTTTGCTGTCGCTCTACTTATGTAGCGTCCCTGTTGAAAAACCCTTGAAAAAAACTTTTGTAGCGCTCTTATTGAAAAACCATTTATATGTTTATATGACATATGGTGTATGACGTCTTTAATGCAATGTCATTTATGAAATTGTTGTAGACATATTCATCAATGACAATTTTTTTAACGTTCTCGATTCATCATTGATGACCTTGTCGTCAATGAGGCCATTTCCTGCTGGGTAATACTCAAAATTACCAACATTCTGATATACGCAAATTACTTCCTTTGATAGAAATGATGTATAGAATACGGAAAATGTCTATTCAAAGAGCGAAACGTTTGTAATACATTACACAGGGTGTTTGGTTCATCGATGTCAATAATTCAGGGGATCATTCTACAGCAGATGTTTCAATACGACTTGCTTTGCTTGTTTGGCTTTGACAGATGAATAGAAATACATGCGTTTATATGAGACTAGACTAAATACAAAGCGTTCAAGCTTTTGAAGTCGAAAAAAAATAGAAAAATGTTCTATTTGAAAAGCTTTGTAGGCTTTGATATCTACGAAACTGTCAGAAGCCCGTAAAGTCAGCAAGCAAAGCAAGTCGCATTGAAACATCCGCTTACGACCCAAAAAAATAAGAAAATGTAAAATAAAGTTATGTCCTATTTTGCACCCTGTTTAAGATACAGGGTGTTTAGTAAATGCATATTACTGACATAACCTAGTCAAGAAAATTGGTTATAAAGTATAATATGGTGATAAATGAATAACAATTTTTAACACATGTTTTAGAAAATTAAATTACCTTTCCAATGGTATATCCCATTTTCGAACCCCATGATTTCTTCCTTTTTTAACACGTACGTAAAGTTCAAATTTACAAAAATAAAAATTCAAATTTTTACTTTGCCATTGAATTTCTGAAAATTTCTTTATCGATCACCCAATTTTTTCTAATTTATGAAGACAGGCCTGTTCAATCCCAATACTTTCTAACCAATTACACTGATTTTATTAAACTGTTAAGTTATGCTCCATAAATAATTATACAGTGGCTCGTCTTATGATTTTGTGGCATTTGGTGAAATTATAAAATATATAAAAATTGAAATACGTTAAAAATTAACCAAAACTACAAATAAAACAAGGTTCAATAATATTTAATGTTTTTTTGTTTACAACTTACATTACATGAATGCATATATTTCAGATGCTGTAAATATAAAATAAAAATATATTTAAAGCGTTACAATTGCGGCATATTTTTGCATAATCTTGATAGCTTTCACTTTTGTTTTTCGCTTCATAATAATATTAAAAAAAAATAATGAAATAAAAATACTATAAAATATAAAAAAATAACATTGTTGATTTACAATAAAAATACAACGACGAACACAAATTACAATGAAATATGTAGGCTTTAAAAAAAAAACTATTAAATAAAATAAACAATATTTGGACAAAGTATAAAAATTCAAAATAAATAAAAACGAACAATTTTTCTTTCTTTTTTTTAGGTTTTTGTTAATTAATTTAAATATTTAAAAGGAAAATGCATACAAGACACATAAATATAATATATAGTAATATATATTATATAGTTATAGTTAAATAATTAAAATTAATCATCATTCTGAGGAGACGTGACGTGATGTGTGAGCAGCGCGCAAGCGGGCGTTGACTGTTTTTAGGCGCAAAACGAAGGCGTTTGAAAATCTTGAATGTTGCGCGCGTGATTTGAAATAAATACTGTTTACTGTGAGATTTGGCATCATTTTACAAAAAAATATATATTTTTTACATTTATTTAACAATTTTTTTGTATACTTCAGAGAGTTTTTCGGGTTTTTCTTTAATTTTTTCATTTTCTTCTTGATGTATTTCATAGTTCTTATGTTCGTGGTAGTTTTTACTTTATTTACAGTTTGTGCAGAATGATGTCGTTATTAGCGCTAGCTGGTTTTTCCATCTTCGTTTATTTCTGCTGCTTTTAAAATTTTAATTATTGGGCAGAGTGGGTTCATTTTTTTAATTTAATTAATTGAGCGTGTTATGTTGCGCATCTCGTTAATTCGGTTTCATTTTATTTATCTTTTTTCCATCATCTTTGACTTTTACTTGTACTTTAAACATTTATTGCAACAATAATAAAAATTTAGAGCATTTCTATTCAATCCATTCAATCAATCAATTCAATCCAATCAATCAATTCCATTCAAAGCGTTGATGGTGGTTGTTATGTTTTGTGTGTTCTTCTTGTGTTTCAAGCGACTGTCATGGGATTTCCACCATTATAGCTGATAAAATAGCGTGGATCACCGAACATCTGCAAATATAAAACATAGAAAAAAAAATTAAAATACATGTAAAATATAATCAGTACTAGTTAAGAGTACAAAAATCCAATTTAAAGTGAATTAATGCGTCGTATTTGACAAAAATAAAAACATTAAAAATACCATGTACGTCAGCGATTAAGAGGAATGGCGCCTAAAGATAATTTGCAGTAGCTTCACATAAATTATTTGAGCTATGAACTATTACTATCCCTTGTTGTGTTTTTCGAGACTATTTTTGAAGGTTTTTTTTTAATAATTTAGCTTGAATTAAATAGGAAAATGATCAATGGTTATTCAGAACACAGTCTAAGCTAATGATTAAAATTATCAATTCTACTTCTCAGTTCTACTTTTTGAAAAATGGGCTTGATAGAAATGATGTATAGAATGTGCATAAGATAAACTAAAAGTTCATAATCTTTTGATTTTAAAAAATCTTATTATTAATTTTAAAGTTTATTATTTAATATTATTAAATTTAGTATTTAAAAAAATTAAATTTCATATAATAATTCAACATGTAGTATTTTTTTTGCACAAATATGGTCCAACCGTACAGTAATTGTTAAATTTTTAAAAATTTTATAATTTTAAACGTAAGATTTTTAAATAAAAACAAATATTGTGTATTAACTCAATTCCTCCATTCAGAAGAAAATGTTCTATTAAGTGCTTAATGGTACGACCATTGATGTTATAGTTCATGTATTAATAGTTTTTTTCTTTTTAAATCAAGAGTTTTCCAATTAATTTCATAGTATTCGAAAAATTTAGTACCATAAATTTAAATATGTCAATACTATTATTTTTAATATAATAAATACTATTGTTTTAATGGTTTCCTCAAAATGGTCGCAAGCATTTTTTGTAATAATCCACATTATTAAACGCGACATTGGTAAGGCTCAATGTATTTAATGTAAATTTATTATATTTAACCTTTTTATTACAGAAAATAAATAATACAACGGACTCAAAAATTAATGCATTACAATCAATTATTGGAAACTAAAGTGAACATTAAATGAGTTATAACCTTTTGCAACGATTTTAATAGTATTCATTGTTGTTTTTCTATTGAAATACTATTAATTTACCATGATTTTTTCTGGGTGTCCCGACTTTTTTAAAATTTTTAGATGTAACTTCTTTGACTTAATAATAAGTACGCAAGGATCTCGAATGTTTCATTAATTTATTGGATGTTATGAATTATATGCCAGAACGAAGTGTGCAAATACGGTAAAAACCGAGAAAACAAATAAAAAATATATACAATGAGTAAAAAGTTTCCTCATAATAAGGAAAATTTACTTGAAAATTTTAACTAACTTCAATTGTTCCGAAGTTTATTTGGATAATTTTTGATCTTTTATAGACAAAAAATAACAAAAAACCGAAAAAGAGTTATTGTTCTGAATCGAGTTAACGTTTTTTAAACCATAAATTATATTAAATGGTTTTTTAATAAAATAAAATAGATATTAAGATAAAATAGTATCTGTTCTAAAAAAAAGGCAGTACTAAAAGCACGCAACATGATACTATTTTTTGCAACACGGAAATCCGTCATTTGATCTGTCAATATTGAAAGTGTTGCTTACTTTTAAAACCATAAAAATTAGTACATTCGCCAGTTCATTCGCCAAATTGCGTTCGCTTCGCCAAAGCGTTCGCTTCGCCAAAAGCATTCGCTTCGCTAATCATAATAGGGCCCTTAGTTTGAATTTAATAGGAAAATGATCAATGGTTATTCAGAACACAGTCTAAGCTACACCCAGAAAAAAATACTATATAAATAATAGTTTCTTACTATTAAAAATAGTCAATAGGATAAATTATTATTTTATTCGGAAAATACTAGAAAATACCATGACATTGCCATTGAGTTTATATAAAAAGATTTATTTTTTGTATACTATTAAATCAATAATTGTCCTATTGACCAATTTTAATGGGATTTGAGGGAATTTTTTTCTGGGTGTAATGATTAAAATTATCAAAAGTCTGATATCAGTTCTACTTTTTGAAAAATGCCCTTGACAGAAATGATGTATAGAATGTGCATAAAATAAACTAAAAGTTCATAATCTTTTGATTTTAAAATATCTTATTTTTAATTTTAAAGTTTATTATTTAATATTATTAAATTTAGTATTTAAAAAAATTAAATTTCATATAATAATTCAACATATAGTATTTTTTTTTGCACA
Organism: Dryomyza anilis; assembly: GCA_951804985.1. Lineage (NCBI taxonomy): Eukaryota > Metazoa > Arthropoda > Insecta > Diptera > Dryomyzidae > Dryomyza > Dryomyza anilis. The sequence continues at coordinate 9,009,653 of OX638131.1, read as the reverse complement.
AATATGGTCTAACGGTACAGTAATTGTTTTTAATAAAAAAAAAATATTGCGTATTAACTCAATTCCTCCATTCAGATGAAAATGTCCTATTAACTACTTAATGGTACGACCATTGATGTTATGGTTCATGTATTAATAGTTATTCCAAATGAACTAAAGTGCAAAAAAAATGAATTCCGCTACGGGCTAAGTCCATCTTTCTATTGAATTCCAAACAGTTTTGTACGAAAATTTATAAACAAACGATTTCGAATTCGATACCTCAATACAAAAAATTATTTTCCGATCGAATTCAAATCGTTCCATCAAAACAATAGCGATTGTTTATTTGATTATTTAACTATTTATTTATCGATTTGAATTCATAAAAAAAAAAACAATTTTATATATAAAGACATCTAATTTAAAAACGCGTGTATGAAATTCCATCGAATGCTGGAACATACTCATATACATATAGTTTTAACTGTAGTCTTTCTGCCTCATATGAAAATATATCAAATTTGGCCATTTGTAATGCTTAAAAAAAGGCGTGGCCGATATAGAATATTAACGACCAAATCATGTATCTCCCAACGACAACGAATTCTATTGAAAACAGCTTTAAAACCGAGTGACACCAATTTTCTATTCAACTAAATCTTGAATATGTACAGATCGTTCACACGAATGAACCTGCCAATGCTGACGATAGGGTTAAAGCAAACGATCGTTCAACGTAAAACTGACACGAAACGCAACGTAAGAGATACATGTTACGATAGGAAGATACATCATTAGGATGTAAATGTATATTGCTCCTCACCTCCTCCGTTTTTATGAATGTGCGTCTGTCTAAATCACCATTACAGGAAATTCAAGAACCTTTAGACATATTTTCCACACAAATTTTTACAAATAACGGGTTTTTCAACAGGGACGTTACGACAGGGACAGCAAACGACGCTCTTCAGTAAGGTTTGCCATTTCATGATGGAAAGAAATACGAATACGAATTTCGGGAGAAAATTTTAATAATTTCGACTCGTTGTTGGCTCGTATATCTTTCCATCATGAAATGGCAACCCTTGTAATAAACTTTTGTAGCGCTCTTATTGAAAACCCTTTACCTCATATAGCAGTAAAAATCTACGGAAAACTTTTATCGGACAAAGTGAACTTTTATTTATTCAATACTAATAGTAAAAGAGTATATACAATTTGATCATCGTTATCTCCTGAATTGATTTACCAACGTACGTCTGTCTGACATCAGACAGTCAGGATTACAGAAAATTCAAAAAGAGCTCAATAAAACGCATAACTTAGATTACTTCACCAAACTTTAGACATATTTTCCATACACATTTTTATATATACCTCATACGGACAATTTTTATCGGACAAAGTGAACTTTTATTTATTCTATACTAATAGTAAAAATGGTATTATATACAATTTGATCATCGTTATACCAACGTACGTCTGTCTGTAAGACTGTCTAATGTCAGGATTACAAAAAAATCAAAAGAGCTCGATCAAAAAAACTAATAACTTAGATTTTCCTACGCTGTCTGATATTGAAAATGGAAGCGATCGGGAAACCTTTGACCAATGTTCTTTTCATTTTTGTACTAAAATATACGGAAAATTTTACCGACTGCAACTATTTTTTTAACTCCATTATTTTATGGTAAAACATTTTTTTTTCTCACGAACCTTGTTGTGTTGACCATGAAAAAAAATCGAAATTTGACATACACCCAGAAAAAAATACTATATAAATATTAGTTTTTTACTATTAAAAATAGTCAATAGGATAAATTATTATTTTAATCGGAAAATAACATTAAATACTAGAAAATACCATGACATTGCCATTGAGATTATATGAAAAGATTTATTTTTCGTATACTATTAAATCAATAATTGTCCTATTCACCAATTTTAATGGGATTTGAGGGAATTTTTTTCTGGGTGTACGTATATAAGGTCGTGGCTTATTTTGTGATTCTTCCCAAAATATTTCGGTCTACCCATGAATCGTTCGAAGTTGGAGCGATAACAAACAAATCTTTATAAATTTACTTTTGTTCGGAAAAAAAATTGTTTTCACTTGGAAACAAATATCAGTCAAAAAACGAAACATTTCAAAGTTACAAAGAAGGAAACAATTATATAGAACATACTGAAAAATTTGCCAAAAATGTAATGCAGTTAACTAAAAATGTAATGTAGTTAACTAGAATGAGATCTTTTCAATGATCGATCAAGAGTTATTTAACGAAATTATTTCCGGAAAAAAAATACATTTTTAACGACTTTTTGCTAATGCTCTAGCTCACGAACAATTAACGGTGGGGCCAAAATATATTGGGTATTATTTTATAATAAAACAAGGTTCATATTTATTTAAAAACCATAACAATGCAAAATATATATATATTAACCAAAACAAAAAAAACAGAACAATGCTCAAAATATATATGAAAAAAAAAAACAACACAAAAAAGGCTTTTAAAAAAGCTTTTAGACTACAAACCCAATACCTGCACTTTACAAAAAAAATACACACACAGAATACATTTTTTTTAATAATTTTTTTTTATTTATTTTTTTATTATTTATATTTATAATTTTTAATATAAAATGTCAGTCGGATTAAAAATAGCACATAGTTTCTACAGGACAACTATATAAAATAACATTTATAAAATAGAGTGGTGGTTTTGTTTCTAATAGCTAAATTAATAATGTTTATGATGCGCAAAAATACAACATGAATTTCATTGAGTTTTAGTTGTAGTTAAAAAGAATAAAAGAGTAAATTGAAAATAAAAAATAAAAACACATAGCTGAATAAATCTAAAACTAAATTATATTCTAAAAACATTTAAAAATATGGTTTGCAAAGACGATTAGTATTCTTTTGCCAGCTACGATTGGTTTAACATTTAGATTAAAAACACAGTTTGCGATTTTAACTAATTTTGTTTGATTTCAACAAATTTTGTTGTTTGAACTTTTGCTAATGTAACAAATTTAGTTGGTTTAATTTTAATTGTAAAACTTTTGCTAATTTAACAAATTTATTTGTTTTAACTTTTGTTAATTTAACTAAATTTTTGGTTAATTTAACAAATATTGTTGATTTTAACTTTTGATATATCAGCAAATAGTGCTGTTTTTTTTTTAATTTTGTTAATTTAACAAATTTTGTTGCTTGAACTTTTATTGATTTAACAAATTTTGTTGTTTTAACTAAATTGGTCGCTTTAATGAAATATAACAAATTTTTGTTGCTTCAATTAATTTTATTGCTTTAATAGCATTTGTAGCTTTAACAAAATGTTTGTTGTATTAACAAAAAATGTCTGTTGATTTAACAAATATATAATTTTATTTTTTTAATTATTGTAGGCAGCTTTATTAGTTTTTTTTTTTTTGTTATTAACTGAACCATTACTGTGCAGGCCGGTTGTTCAGTTGTTTTTCTGCTATATTTAGACGTGACAACTAATCAAGACAACATTTGCATTTTATTATAGTCAAGTGAGTTTAAACATATACGAGACAAAGACGCACAAAAAAAACAACAACAACTATTAAACGAAACAACAAGAGCAGCAACAGTGCAACTTAAAAGAGCTACTACTTTTTGTGTGATTTTTTTTTAATAAATAAAATGCAACTGTTGTAATTTTCTTTTACTAGTTAAACTGTTGTGTTTACTAGTACTATTTGTAAGCTCTACTAAAACATAGAACTTATTTTATATTTATTTTGTTTTGTATGTTTGTATTTATATTATGAGCATTCTTCTATTTATTCTATTAGTTAATATTATAATTTTAATATAATTTTTTTTGGTTAACAAATAAAGTTAGTTTAACGAACTGCTAACATCAATTTGCAGTTATGGTTTTTTATTTTTTTTTTTAAGATTAATTCGAAAATTAAATATAGTAATAAGAAATAATTTTAAAATTGCTTTTAAATTATTTAAAGCTGCATTTAAACGATTTTAAATATATGAAAATATTTAAAAATTAATTAAAAATGTTAAAAATTTGTTCTTTTTATAAAATTTAGTTTGATTTTGTTTTTGGAAATATTTTATGATAATTCTTTTTTTTTTGTTTAACAATTTAGTTAATTTTTTTTTTTGGGAAACAAAGCACTACCAATTCTATACTGAATTCCAGCTCAGAAAATCCATTTGAAAAAGCTTAACTTAAAATTATATTTAGGAGAAATGATTATTTCATTTCATTCTCATCATAAATTTGACTTGATGATTTTAGGTTTTGTTTGCGCGACGGCACAACTTATGCACTTCAACATTTCTTCATCTTCATTTTCATCATCATCATCTTGATGAAAACCTTTAATAGCTCACCTTCGACTCGTCTAGATCGGTCTCAATGTCGCTGCTGTCGTAGTCGCTATCGGGCGGCGTCAGTCGCTCGGCGCCACGCTGCTCCAGCATATTTTGCATTTGCGCTTTGTTCTGTACGCACGCCACCTGATAGGCGGTGAGACCCGCATAGGTGGCTGTCTCCAGATTCAGTTTCTGGTCGTCCAACAGATAATTGGCCAACTCCTCGTTGCAACATTCGATGGCAATGTGCAGCGGTGTGCGTCCCGATTTGCCCTCCTATTAAATTAAAAGAAAAAACAGATATTTAATACATGTTGTGTTATGTTTAAAATGTGTGACAAACTTACCCTGGCATTAATATCTGCGCCGTAGCAGACCAAAGTTTGCAGCACATCAATGTGACCGGCTTGTGCGGCTAAATGAACACATCGTTCACCTGAAAATTAATAAAAGGTAAATTTTTTAATAAAAATATGTTGCAAAGATATACTAGAAGATGCTTAAAAACCTGCTTGATACTTAATCAATTTAATTGCTTGCTCGAAAAGATTACAAAACGACTTAAAAATTTAATTCAAACATTGCTTGAGAATTTAAAGTATAAAACTGCTTTTGCAATGTTTACAAAAAAATATTATAAAAAATGACTAATAAAAGGCACGAAATGGCACTTTTATAAAAACCGCACAAAAAAAATAGAAAAAAAAACATAAAAGATTTGCTTGGTCAAAATTCAGATACAAAGTTTAGGCAAAAGATTTAAATACATGAATTAATAACTGAATGTGTAAACTCATATAAAATGAATGAATGATGTAGTAAAAATGATGGAATTTCCTTTTGATAAGGTTTGCATCGAGAACAAAATAATTCCCAGATATAAAAAAAAACATGAATGATGAGTGCGGCATACCATGTTGGAACAACCAATTTTGTAAATTTTCTGTTAAGCATTCTTGCCAGGTATTTTAATAAATTTTATAGTTTTGTTAGAACACATAAAATTGATTTATTTATAGAAATTTGATTGGAAAGCTCAATGAAAATTTATACTTTGATTTACAGTGCATTTTTGGTACTTGGTAGAATACAGACCAAAAGATATTCTACATTTTTAACAAAATTTTGTAAAAACGGCGGTCAAATACTGAAATTTATTTCAAAAAACTTGAATGAATGTGATAAATATTGAAATATGTTTATGATAAAAATTTAAATATGCTTATGATAAAGATTTAAATATGTTTAGGATAAAGACTGAAATATGCTTATGATAAAGATTCAAATATGTTTAGGATAAAGATTGAAATATGTTTATGATAAAGATTGAAATATGTTTATGATAAATATTGAAATATGTTTATGAGAAAATTGAAATATGTTTATGATAAAGATTGAAATATGTTTATGATAAAAATTGAAATATGTTTATGATAAAGATTCAAATATGTTTAGGATAAAGACTGAAATATGCTTATGATAAAGATTCAAATATGTTTAGGATAAAGATTGAAATATGTTTATGATAAATATTGAAATATGTTTATGATAAATATTGAAATATGTTTATGAGAAAATTGAAATATGTTTATGATAAAGATTGAAATATGTTTATGATAAAAATTGAAATATGTTTATGATAAAGATTGAAATATGTTTATGATAAAAATTGAAATATGTTTATGATAAAGATTGAAATATGTTTATGATAGTGATTGAAATATGTTTATGATAAATATTGAAATATGTTTATGATAAAGATTGAAATATGTTTATGATAGAGATTGAAATATGTTTATGGTAAAGATTAAAATATGTTTATGATAAAAATTGAAATATGTTTATGATAAAGATTGAAATATGTTTATGATAAAGATTGAAATATGTTTATGATAAAAATTTAAATATGTTTATGATAAATATTGAAATATGTTTATGATAAAGATTGAAATATGTTTATTATATATTGAAAAGTCGAATTCTGAAATAATAAAAAATCAAATTCGATAAAATTTAAATTTTAATAGGATTATCAACAGAAATTGAAATATGAAACTATTAAAAATAAATAAAATATAGAAAAAAAACAACGATTAATTGATTGAAAAGGTATCCCACAAAAATCCCACAAAAATTTAGCTGTGTGTTTGCCTAAACTATTCAAGATATGCAAAAAATTCTTATACAAAAAAATTTATAAAAATATATATTTTTTAGAATGTGTTTTTTGCTATTTCAACTCGTGGTGTAAAGTGCTGAATTTCAAAGTCTACCTCAAAACAGTGCGCATTTGTGAGTTTTTTTTGTATTCAACATGCTGAAGCTCTGTTGAACGTTAGTGCATATTTGGAAAAATATTCAATAAGAAGAAGTCGAAAAAAAAAATACGTTTGATATTTTTGTTTTATCTTATAGTGTGATTAAACTTGTATACAACAATCGATCGATCAGCTGCGTTTGTGTGTGTGCAGAAAAACCCGAGAAATTCCCACAATAAAACAAAATATTTAAACAACAGCAACAGGCAGCAGTAGCAACAACAATAAGCAAGTCACAGCAAAGACCAACGAAAAAATAAAAAAAAAATTAAGCGTTAACAACGACAACAACAGCAGTTAATAATACGAGCAACAACGCAGAGCAGCAGCAACAAGTTTAAGCTAACCAAGTTTTTTTGTATTGACTGACAGCAGATTGTACACTCGATTTAAAAAATATGATAAATTTAACAAAATAAAAATTTTTAATAAAAAAAAAATCGTTTTACTATAAGTTTTTGTTTTAACATAATGTTTATAATATTAACAAATTGACTTGCGGTTTTAACAATGAATATGTACTGTTGACAAATGCTTTTCACTTTTTTTTTATGTTTACAAACTGCTATAGTACAATGTTAATGATATTGACAAACTTGCTGTTGATTGTTATTTTTGTTTGCATATAATATTTGTAAATTCTAAAAATAACATTGCTGTTTTAACCGTTCTTTAAAACTAATGACAAAATGTTAATAATATTTACAAACTCCTGTTGTTAATATTTGTAATTTCTACAAATTATGTTGTTGTTTTAACCATCGTTTTATACTATTGACGAAAAATCTCTGCTTATATTGTTGCATTTAATATTTGTAATTTCTACAATTTATGTTGTTGTTTTAACACTTGTTTTATACTATTGAACAAAACCTCTTTTTGTAATGTTTGCAAAATCTTATATCATAATGTTAATAATATTGACAAACTGTTGTTGTTAATATTTGTAATTTCTACAAATTATGTTGTTGTTTTAACAATTGTTTTATACTACTGACAAAAACCTCTGCTTATATTGTTGCATTTAAAATTTATAATTTCTATAAATTATGTTGCTGTTTTAACACTTTTTTTATACTATTGACAAAAATCTCTGCTTATATTGTTGCATTAAATATTTGTAATTTCTATAAATTATGTTGCTGTTTTATTAATTGTTATATGCTATTGACAAAAACCTCTGTTTATATTAACTTTTTGTAATGTTTGCAAAATCTCTTATAACAGAATGTTAATAACATTGACAAACTGCTATTGTTACAACAGATTATTTGCTAAGTTTACATAAAAACATATTATTGGTACAAATTATTGACAATAGAACTGTTTAAATTGTTTGTTGTTAATGTTTTACATAAATTGTGACCAAATTCATACAATTAACTACAGCAATTACTTGTAAACTTAACAAATATTTTGTCATTTTAACAACTATTTAGTAATTTAACAATATACTTAACAATATACTTTAAATAAACTATTTTTTTCGCGTGTTGCTGACTGGAAAATCGCAGCTGCTAGTTGGGGAAATTCAATATAGGCGCTGGACGGCAACTACTACTAACTAGCTACAAAGTTAATAAACAAAGCAACAACCATAGCAACAAAAAAAATACTATTACTGTCACGAGTGCGAACGGAATATTACAACCAACGCAAACATATTAAATGATATTGAATAATTAAGTATCATAATAATATTTAGAATGATTTTCACATGCACGTGTAGTGCATAAAATTACAAACGACGCTATTTGGAATTTTTATTATTGTAACTGCATTTTTTGTAAAAATACAAAAATGAATATGTAGCGAAATCAAACATTCAATGACAATGTGATATTTTTGCATGTATACGATATAGAATAATAACATGCGCATTTTATTGCAATTTTTTAAAGTGATTTTGCTATTTTTTTATTTGTAAATTAATTTTTGCACGATTAGGAAGTGCGGCGGCCGGCAAAAGTCAATCAGTGGCGTCACTAGAAGGTGGTGGCGACAAAAAGCCGTGACGCATTTCCAATTTATGGTAATAGTCAATGAATGTATGGCGTCAAGATTGCTCGCTACCCCCACAAATAAATATATATGCGATTTCAGTTATAATTAATGATTTTGCAATTTATATATGTAGTTTTTTGCTTTGATTTTGTTGGGTTCACAGCTATAGTAACCAGACAGGAAGGACAGCACAGACGACAGATATATAGACAGATAAAACATGTGCAATAAAAATAATATCATGAACGATGAGTTCGTGAGTTCAACGATGTAGTAATAAAAGCATATTAATAATCAAACGTCAAGTGAAGTAATACTTTTTTATAGAAATATTTTGTAACAGTTCCTGGCGCTTACAATTTCTATATTTATGATACATCAAAAAAAAAAAACAAAAATTATTTAGCATGACCCAGTTAAATGTACGAAAATGAAAATGTTTAAAAAAATAAATCACAATGACATCATCAACATTTTGTCTAGCGCTACATTTTTCTAAATAAAATGGCATAAAATTATTTTGAAATTAAAATTCAACATTTTCTAAATTAGCAACACGTTTTATTAATAACATGAGCTATTTTTAGTTTTTATTGTATTTTTGAGAGCATTTAATAAAACTTCAAAAAGCGTTGAGTTTTAACTTAAAAAACAGAAAATAGAAATAAACGAAAAAAACGGGAATTAATTATATGCAAATTTATGCAGAGAGACAATAAATAGTCTTGGCCAAAATTAAACACTATCGATTTTTTTAAAGATTTTTATGGTTTTAATTATTTGTTTTATATTGTTTTAATTTTTTATGTTTTAATTATTTTTTATTATATTGTTTTATTATTTTTAAGTAAGTATATAGTATAGTATATATTTTTATTAAACTATATAAGTTTTTATTTATTCGTTTTTTATTTTTATTTATTTTAGTTATTTTTTTTTTTTTTATTTATTTTAGTTATTTTTTTATTTTTTTATGTATATTTTTTAATTTTGTTTATTTTATTTTTTTTTAT